>JAYKQN010000053.1:22500-70000 GCA_036785175.1 Eupleurogrammus muticus | reverse complement strand
GTCCAGCTGTGAGGTCCAGGAAACTGGAAGCATCTCTTGTAGTTTGGTGGGTAAAGGTGTATAAGGTCTATGTCCAGGTGTGTCCAAGTGTGTCCAATGTGTCCAAGTGTGTCCAGGTGTGTCCAGGTGTAATGGGTGATATGTTGTAGGTGTGTATGAACAGGTAACAATATGTCAGTGGGAGGAAGACTCAGTGGGCTGTGGGTAAAGAAACAGTACAGAAGAGAATCTTCCACCAGGTTCTACTACAAGGTTCGTTATACACCATGATTCTATTCTATTCTATTCTATTCTATTCTATTCTATTCTATTCTATTCTATTCTATTCTATTCTATTATATTCTATTATATTCTATTATATTATATTATATTATGGTCTCTACACCATCTGGTCCTGCTTCATAAAACCCTTATTTCAATCTGAAGCTGTTTGTAAAAGTTCATAGTTGTAGTAGATTATCTTTTCTTTAAATCCTGTAAAATAATAGTGTGGGGTATATATATATATATATATATATATATGTTGTATATATATGTTGTTTCCTCAGATCGTGGGGATGCTGAAGCAGCTGGACGACATGAAGGTCCAGTACGAGCAGCTCGTTTCTGATCTGCTTCGCTGGATCAAAACCAAGGTGAGAGGAAGGAAACTGGCATTTTTTACAGAATGAACCTAAGAAATAAACTTTACAGAGTTAAGAGTAAATGGTGTAAATGTGGAGAGTGAATATATTTATAGATAAATATCCATGGAGGTGGATAAACTAACACATTTCTTTTGTGTAATAAATGAAACTCTAATACAGTGTATGAAGTGTGTGAGTATACATGAGTGTGATCATTTATAAATCATCTAAACCTCTGACTGAGTCCACATGGAGGTGAATGGGACAATAATCATCACTTTCTGCTCTGTTTGTCTCCTTTTAAAATAATTCAGGTACAAAGTAGAGACGATGTGATGAAGATTTTTTATAATTATACATTTGGAAGCCTGTGATGTCATGGGCTTGATGCTGTTACTATGGCAACACCGGAGCCGCTGAGCAGGAGCCACTAGATGTTGATGGAACAATAAAACCATCGCTGCAGATCTAGTGTAGTCAGCGACTGATTCTACAACAAGTTTCAAGGACTCAGAGAATGTTTTTACAGGCTGAACTGATGTCATGAGTTGAATAAAGCTCAAACTCACTTATTATCGATTGACTGATTGACTGAAGGTGGAGCAGCTGAATGACAGGAGCTTCCCTAACTCTCTGAGGGAGATGCAGACGCTGGTGGCAGCTTTTAAGGCCTACAGGACGGTGGAGAAACCTCCCAAATACCAGGTAAGACGTCACCTGATGCGTCAGCAGGCTTCAGCTGGTGGTTTTGAGGCGTGTCAGCGTCTCTCTCTCTGTTGGTCGCTAGGAGCGCGGGGCGATTGAGGCTCACCTGTTCAGTCTGAGGACTCAGCTGACCGCCAACAACCAATGGGCTTACAGCCCTCCAGAAGGTACACACACCAATCCACCAATCAACACTAGGTTGTCACCCTCAGTGTTTGTTTTTCTTTTAACCTGATGAATGATCCTCAGTGTGATAGTACTGTACTACAGTACTATCACACTGTGCTGTACTATACTATACTACTATATGTGTGTGTGTCTGTATGTGTATATGTGTGTGTATATATGTGTGTGTGTGTGTGTGTGTGTGTGTATACGTATGCGTGTGTAGGTAAAGCTCTCGGTGATATAGAGAGGAGTTGGGTTCTGTTGGAGCGAGCTGAACATGAGCGTGAAGGTGCCCTCCAGGTGGCGCTGCTGCGGCTTCAGAACCTGGAGCAGCTTGCCCAGAAGTTCGAGAGAAAGGTGACGAAACACAAAAAACACGTCACAGAACCCTCGTTAACCTGCGGCCGTGCCTTAACCTGTAGTCCTGTGTTACCTGTGTTACCTGTGTTACCTGTAACCACACCTTAACTCGTACCCACTTGTCAACCCGCTCCGTGTCCCTCAGGCCACCCTGAGGGACGCCTACCTGGAGGACACGCTGCGTCTGCTGCGCCGCCAGGACTTCAGGGCCCTGTCCTCTCTGGACGAGGCTCAGGCCGCCGGACGCCGTCTGGAGGCTCTGGACGCTGACGCCACGGCCAGGGAGCCTCGCTTCTTAGCCCTCAGAGACATGGCCCGGATCATCGAGAGAGGAAACTACCACAGCAAGGAACAGGTGATCAGCAGGTGAGAGGGGGCGGAGCATGGGGAGGAGCACAGGGCGGATGGGGAGGAGCATGGGGGGGAGCATGGGGGGGAGCATGGGGTGCTTCTAACAGGGACCTTCTCGTTGCCCAAATGTTGTTTAAAGTGCCCTCTAGCAGGAAGATGATGGAGAAACGATCTTTACAAGCTTCATCTCACACCTGCATTCAGCTTCTGAAGTTAAATGAACTCATCATTTACATGATTCTGGTACATATTTGCATCTGAAATAATTCCAACATTATTGCTTAAAGTTTTTTTTCCCCAATATTCTAATTCTCTCAGATGCAGCTGTGTGTTATCAACAATTGAAATTGAATCCATTATTTGACTAAGCTCTAATCTGCTGATGTGTTTTTGCATTGAGGGAGGAGAGCATCAGCCGCCGATGGAGGGACGTGCTGCAGCAGCTGCAGGAGCAGCGGAGGCTTCTGGGAAACGTAGTAGAAACGCTGAGCGTCCTCAGGGACATTGAGCTGGTGTCGCAGGAGCTGAAGGAGCTGCAGGTGAGTTCTGTTATTCTGAGTAGGACAGGTACGCTGCATGGTTCTGAACCCGTCTAACACCTGGAACGCGTCTCAGGCTCAGGCTGCAGCCTCTGACCTGGGGAAACAGCTGGAGGAGGTGGAGTCTCTGCTCCAGAACCAGGACCTGCTGGAGGCTCAGGTCTCCGCCCACGGAGAAACAATCGCTGTGATCAGCAGCGCGGCGCTGCAGGTAAAGTCATTTATAGTACAGTATTCATTTATTTACTAATTCATGTATTTATTTATTTACTTAACCTAGTTATTTCCTAACCTATTTCCTAATCTATTTGTTTTTTTCAGTATGTAATATTTAATTTACTAACTTATTAATTGATGTATTTATTCATTCATGTAATTGTTAAATAATTAACTAATTTATTTTCAGACAGGTCATTTCTTGTGTTTGCTCTCTCCTCTCATCAGGTTAAAGTCAGACACAATGAGCAGCGGATTCAGAGCAGTGTGAGAGCTCTTGATGCTCAGTATAAATCTCTGGTCTCCCTCAGCAACAACAGGTGTGTCCTCACCTGTCCTCACCTGTCCTCATCTGTTCTCACCTGTCCTCACCTGTCCACACCTGTCCTCACCTGTCCCCACCTGTCCTCACCTGTTCTCACCTGTTCTCACCTGTCCTCACCTGTCCACACCTGTCCTCACCTGTCCCCACCTGTCCTCACCTGTTCTCACCTGTCCACACCTGTCCTCACCTGTCCTCACCTGTTCTCACCTGTCCTCACCTGTCCACACCTGTCCTCACCTGTCCTCACCTGTTCTCACCTGTCCACACCTGTCCTCACCTGTTCTCACCTGTCCACACCTGTCCTCACCTGTCTTCACCTGTTCTAACCTGTCCTCACCTGTCCTCACCTGTTCTAACCTGTCCTAACTTTCCTCACCTGTTCTCACACATAGCAACATACACAGTATATACTAATATATATTATATCAAAGGTTATAATATCTCTTATATGTTTGTTTGTTCTCATCTCTAAATCCCTCCTTTACAATTTTCATCATCTTTGTCATCCCCCCCCCCCCAGGAGGAGACAGCTGGAGGCCCAGCTGAGGCTGTTTGAGTTTTTCCATGACAGCGAGGAATTGTGGGCGTGGCTTAACGAGCGCTGGCTGTGGCTTCAGACCGCTGGATTGGGTCGAGACCTGAACCACATCCAGCTGGCTCAGCACAAGCACAAGGTGTGACATCACAACTACACAAACATAAACTGAATAATAAACGTGTCATATAGTGAAGCTGTAACAGGTTGAAAATAAAGGGAAGTAAATCAAGATAAGTTTATAAAAGATTATAGTTAATGAATGTTAACATGCATCTGATTTCTATATTTTCAAAATAAATTACCTTTAACTGCTCTAAATCCAAGTGACGAAAGCTATTGTGATGATATTTTTAATTTGAAAGAACTAATTAGAAGATTTGAGGCAGACTTGAGCTTCATTAAGGTAACAAGATGAAGACAAATTGATAGAATGAAATGATTTTTATCATTAGCATATTAACAATTAAATTGTAATTGATTGTTAATATAATGGAAATATTTATTACGAAGGAAATTATTCATCAGAATAATTCATGCTCCCTATGATGCATCGTTTAAACCCCCGAGAAGATCTGTCTCCATGGTTTGAATAATTACCTGGTGACAGGTGCTGGAGGCGGAGCTTCAGGCTCAGGAGTCCGTGTTCCAGGGCGTCCTAGACCGAGGTCAAAACCTGCTGCTGAAGCAGAGTCACAACAACCAGCGAGACGTCCAGAGGTGGATCCGGACCCTTAGGAAGCACAAGAGTCACCTGACTGAGCAGGTGAAGGAGCACAGGCGCAGGCTGGAGGCCGCCGCCGCCATCAAACAGGTAAACAACCACAGGTAAACAACCACAGGTAAACAACCACAGGTAAACAACCACAGGTAATCAACCACAGGTAAACAATCAAAGCTAAACAACAACAGGTAAACATTATAAACATATAAATATTATCAGACAGGTAAACAATATTAAACAGGTAAATATTATTAAACAGATAAATATTATTAACCAGTTAAACAATACGTTTTCTTTCCAGTACTTTTCAGATGTGGCGGAGGCGACCTCCTGGCTTGACGACAGGAAGCCGCTGCTGACCAGTGAGGATCATGGGAAGGATGAGTCGAGCACGGCTGCGCTTCTGCAGCGCCACCTGCGGGTGGAGAAAGAGATGGAGGCATACGGCTCGGAGATAAAGAGGCTGTCGGAGCAGGCGAGGAGCGCTGCTCGGCTGACGGCGCTGGTGGTGAGTCATGTTTAACACATTGAGTGATGTTTAGTTAAAAGGACGGTGAGAACATGCTGAGTCATGTTTAAGATGCTGAGTCACGTTTAAGATGCTGAGTCATGTTTAACACGCTGAGTCATGTTTAACACATTGAGTCGTGTTTAACACGCTGAGTCATGTTTAAGATGCTGAGTCATGTTTAACACGCTGAGTCATGTTTAACATGCTGAGCCATGTTAAACACAGAGATGATGTTGGTTTGGAGTTTTAAATCGTGTTTTGTGATGAGTTCACAACGTCTTGTTTCCTCTTCCTGTGTAGGCGGAGCCTCAGCAGACTATGATGATCGAGAACAGCAACTCCTCTGGAGAGGAGGAGGGGCCAGGAGCAGTGACATCACCACCCAGTGCCCGGGGAGGGGGGGGCCCTGTGAGCTCCGCCCACCGGACTGATGAGAAGGTGAAGGTCCGCTTCAGATACAGCCGAGGTACAGGTCCATACAATGTCTAATGCTACCTGTGTTTTTCTTGACAGTAATTTATATTCTGCAATGTTCTGACTATAAGTCAGCTTTTTTATGTTTTTAGAATGCAGTTTAAGTTTTTTTTTGTTATACACATTTTTTTATGTATAACAACTGTATTATTACATTATTTTCTGTACAATCTCCATGAAGTACAAGTGGACAAATAAATATAACTTTACAGAATAAAGATGCATGAAAACATTTATACATTTTTTAATTGATTTCAGGTCAGTTTCCATGGGAACGGAATGAGGTCGTAACGGTCGTTAGTGTCGACCCAGATGGAGAACGAGTCGTAGCACGAGATGGTCGAGGGAACCAGCAGCTCATCCCCAAGACCTACCTCACCCTGCCGCCTGCTGCCGTATGATCCTCGATCAATAACCTTCCAATCAGATCAGTGATTATTATGTCTTTGAATTCAAAACTCACCACATGTCCTCCCTGTTAGGCTCCTCCTATCATGTCCGGCCCGACCAACGGCACGACGGAAAGCCCGAGCAGGAAGTCAAGTCGGCCGAGACGCAGCCGCTCGATGCGGCGTGGCACAGCTGAGATCCAGACAACATGGCCGCTGGACGCCCACTACCAGAAAGACACCGTGGAGGCCACACAGGCTGGCCTGGACCAGGACTACAACTCCCTGCACAGCCGGGTGAAGGTGATTGGGGCATCATGGGAAAAGTAGTCAGACAATGGCTTCGATAACTTATAAAGTCCTTGAATTTTCCTTTTTATCTGTGTTTGCAGTCGAAGATGCGAAGTCTGACGGAGACACTGCGTCTGCATCGATTCTACAATGGCTGCCAGGAGTTCGAGTTGTGGATGGAGGACAAGGAGAACGTCCTGAGCACCTTCAACACCACCGCAGACGACCAGGGGGTGGTGCAGGCCAAGTATGAGGTGACTGCCGTCAATCAATCACAGACATGCCCTTCAGCTGTCAATCAAA
The DNA here is from genome assembly GCA_036785175.1 of Eupleurogrammus muticus. Taxonomy (NCBI): domain Eukaryota; kingdom Metazoa; phylum Chordata; class Actinopteri; order Scombriformes; family Trichiuridae; genus Eupleurogrammus; species Eupleurogrammus muticus. The sequence continues at coordinate 63,483 of JAYKQN010000053.1, read as the reverse complement.
CACTGACACGCTCCTTTAGCTGTCAATCAAACACAGACAGAGACATGCCTCTAGCTGCTATCAATCAATCACAGACACACCCCTTTAGCTGTTGTCAATCAAACACAGACACACCCCCTTTAGCTGTTGTCAATCAAACACAGACACACCCCTCTAGCTGTCAATCAGTCTGCTGTGTTTATCCTCTACGGACTTCCTGATCCAGAACTTCCTAACTGAGTTGGCGAGTGGGCGTGGCCAGTTGGACGTCATCATCCGGACAGCGGATGAGTTGGTAAAGAGTCGGCACAGCAAACACAGAGAGATCCAGGCCAGGGAGAAGAAGGTCACCTACAGGTACCGGACCCAAGTTCCATTAAATGGCGTCAAACGGGCCAGTGAAGGTCAAAGGTCGTTCTCGTGTCCGCAGGTGGGACCGGATTCAGCGGCTGAAGGAAGAGAAAGGCCACGAACTGCTGAGGACGGCGGACGTCCAGTCCTTCCTGCAGAGCTGCGAGGAGGCCAGAGTCCAGCTGCAGGACCAGCTGCAGGACCAGCTGACCCCCCTGGACGCCGTGGACACCGGTTGCAGTGTCTTCACTCTGGGGACGGAGGACAAGAAGCAGGCCCAGGCCCTCAGAGACATCCACGCCCTGGAGAACAAGATCTCCTACCTGAAGAGTGTCGCCAAGATGTAAAGATTTAATCCGTAAAACCACATTCATTAGCTCCTGTAGAGAAACCATGAGAAGAGGGTCATGAAGCTCCTTTTTTTGACTCTAGAGCCAAATTTAATAATATATTGGGTAGATTCTTTTAATACCAATCAACCACCTGATGGTGAGATAGTTTTTACAAGGACTGGTTTAAAAAATAACCAAAAAGAAGTCCAGTGAACTGTGTTTTAGCCACTAATTGTCACTTGCTGTGTTACAGGAAGCAGGGCTGCAGCCCAGCAGAGAGCGCAGCCATCATGGAGGAGGTTCAGGGTCTGGAGGCTCTGCTGAAGGAGGTCAGGAGTCACTTCTTCTTAAAAAAAAAAAAAAAAAAACCTCCTTTTGTGAGTCCATAAGGGACAAAAATCTGAAAATGCCCAAAAGAGAGTTTTAGACCAAAATCAGTATGAACCAGGACGTCTGTGGCTTCCTCAGGTGAAGCTTCAGGCCGAGAACAGACAGCGGCTCCTGGAGGAGGCGCGGCGGCTTCGCCGCTTCCAGCAGAACACCAAGGACCTGCAGCGCTGGGCTGGGGCGGTCCAGGACCGCCTCCTGCAGGAGGACGCCGTCCTGGACCTGGTCTCAGCCCTCGCCCTGCTGGAGCAGCACCAGGAGCTCCGGCTGGAGATGGACGAGAAGAGGATCAGGTAGAGACGCCCCGCTGGACACTGATATTTACTATAAATTAAGGTGCAACTAGTCAATCACTGATGAATCCAGTGATTCATCAGTGATTGAGCAGTCTTTTCCTCAGACTGAAGGAGATGGAGGTCCTGGGTCAATCTCTCCAGCACGGCCCTGCCCACAGGAAAACAGGGGGCATTGAAATCCAACAAACCCTGGACCACCTCAACACTGATTGGACCAAGCTGGACGGGATGTGGGCCAATAGGAGGCGGCGTTTGGAGCAGGAGGCGGAGCTCCAGAGGCTGAACCAGGAGGGAGACCGGATCGAGACGGCGCTGTCGGGACACGAAGCCCGGCTGGGGGTCAAAGATGTCGGGGTGAGGACGTCCCACTCTGTCTGTTTTCTGATCATCGAAACTTAAACATGATTCCCCCCTTCAAAAAAAAGTCCCATGACACGTCCTGATTGTAAAGGTTGGTGTGTTTGTGGATCCAGGACTCGGTGGACAGCGTCCACAGTCTCCTGGGGCGACAGGACGAGCTGGACGGGCTCCTGAAGGCTCTGGACCAGCGGGTGGACCACTTCACTGAACGCAGCCAGGAGCTCATCAGCCAAAATCACTATGCTGCAAAACTGTAAGAAAACACAGGACATATGAACTCACAGTAGCACCAGGAAGAAAAAACATGCAAACAAAGCAGGAAGCTTAGCACACAAATATCCACAAAGTAGAGAATGCAAAGAAAGTAAAAGAACTCCTGCGTTTTCACATCTTCACAGTTTGTTCTGGTGTTGACATCAGGTAAAGTCATCATCCTGTTGTTGAAAAGTTTAATTTCTTCCATTTTTCCTCTTGATTATTTGTATTCTGTGATTCAGTTGCTTCAGAACAGATAATTTTTGTTCATTTTTAGTTCTTTTTTGATTTGGATTAATTTGTCAATTGAGAGAAAAAACTTGACATAATCAGGTCTTCCCAAAAATGGGCAAAACCATGGGAATGTTCCACATTGGCTCCTCCACAGTGAGAACCTCAACGTGTTGGTCTCCAGGCCCAGACGATCACACTCATGGTTGCATTAACGTCCTTCTCTCTGGTTCTGGTTAACCATCAGCATCAAGCTGAGGAGCAGCAGCCTCCAGGAGGCCAACAGGAGGCTGAAGGAGCTGAGCAGCCAGAGGAGGAGCCTGCTGCTGGCCTCCAGGAAATATCAGGTCAACCACACCAAACACATATCTGACGAGTAATTTGATTTGAAGGATGAAACCTGCGTCACTGCTGTTGTTTCTAACTGATCTGACGACCTGGTGCTGCAGGAGTTCCAGAGAGACGCCGACGAGCTGCTGCTGTGGATGGACGACAAGTTCAAGTTGGCGGAGGACGAGTCGTACCGAGACCCCACCAACATCCTGCCCAAGCTGAAGAGACACGAGGCAGCGGAGAAGGAGATGCAGGCCAACCAGGTCTGGCTGGACGGGCTGGTTCAGGTAAATGGTAGACCAAGGTAGATGGTCCTAGCGGTCGTTTCTATGGCAACGCATATGTCCCCTACCCGTTGCCCTGACGCGTCCCTCTGACTTCCAGCTGGGCCGCGACATGCTCGCTGAGGAGAACCGGGCTGGCCGCAGCATCGATAGGAAGTTGTCTCAGCTCAGCAGCCGCTGGGGGGCGCTGCAGGACAAGATGGCCGACAGGGGAGACAAACTGAGACAGGCGGGACAACAGGAACAGCTGATGGAGCTGCTGCAGGTCTGACAGAAATCCACTGATCCAACTAACTTATCTAGTTACTGCTGCTAACTAACTGCCTTCAGAAAACTTTAGCTGGCTTACTAACAAATAGATAAACCAACTGGAACTGGTGAAAATAACTTACTGATAGTTGACAAATTCAGCTAACTTAAATATTAACTTACTGACTAACTATTATACAACTGACCGATTGACCTATCCTTTAACTAAGTGACTAATTGATTAACCCATTAACTAACTGATTAACCCACTAACTAGCTGGTGAGCTGACAAACTGGATAACTTATTAAGTAACTGACTAACAAACTGATAATCTAATTGACTTAATATCCACCTGACTGATTGATTAGGCACTATTAACTAGCTGGTTGTGACTGATCAGTCCATTGACCCATCAACAGATGAACCTTCCAACAGTTAAGTAATCGGCCTAATCAGCTAAATAACTAGCAAGCAAATAAACCAAAATCCCACTGACATCACAAAATGTTTGTTAAAATCCTCAGATCTTTAACTTGATGAAATGCTCGATGTTTTCAGAGTTTTTCTGCAGACGAATGTTGATTGTTGATCCTTCTTCATTCCTCAGGATGCGAAGCTGAAGATTGAAGCGATTCAATGGATGCTGAACAACGCCGCGAAAGGTCACAACCTCCGCTCCAGCCGACAGCTGCTGAAGGTAGACCACCTAAACCGAGACCAGGACACTACCAAGACCAGAGTACCACGACCAAGACTAAGACCAGGGAGTATCAAGACCAAGACAGACCATGTTAAGATCAAGACCAATTGAGCTCAAGATGGAAACCAAATAAACACTAGTTTCACCATATTTTGTTGTACAGTGCAGAGACAGTTCACGTCTGTGTGTGAACTCGCTACGAACGTTTTCTCTCTTTGTCTGAGATCAAATATGTGTGGTAATCGCATGGATTCGGTCCCCGTTCTGTTTCTGTGTGCAGGAGCATCAGCAGCTGGAACAGGAGGCCAAAGAGCTGGCAGAGAAGATCAACTCCATCGTGAGCAGAGCCAAACACATCGCTTCCAACCACTTTGACTCCCAGAGGATCCTCAGGGAGACCGACACCTACCTCACCTTGTTAGTCCCATGCAGGACAATAGTGCTCTGATTAGGACTGTTGTAAAAATGTACATGACATGTCACTATAAAAACCGCACCACATGACTCAGGTCCATTGGCTCTGGTGGTGTCTGAGGTGTCTTGAAATCTGCCTTTAAAACCCTTCCAGTACTTCATGCCTGTGCAACCGTAGGTCTATATTCTATAGAAAGTGCTGATTGAATCCTCAGCTGAAGAAGGTGAAGGTGTCTGGACGTGCTGAATGTTTTCAACCGTATGTTCTCCTTTACTCAGTTTATGCAGGGTTCTGAAGTAGATCCTCTTCTCTTAAGTTGGTTTATGATTGACTGTCCAGAATCAATTATATTTTAATGATCAAATGATAACTTTAGACATTTTAAAAGGATGAATATCGAATATTTACTTATTCCAGCTTCCTAAATGTAGGAATTCTTTTCTTTGTCTGTTGGACAAAACAACATCACACATAGTTTGAAGATGTTTTCACTATTTTCTGACATTGTATAATTAAATAAGGGGAAACCTCTTCTTTCAGCTGTAGTACCCAGATGATGACTTGACGTGTTTACGCAGGTTTAAGTCACTGCAGGAACCTCTGGACCAGCGCCGGGCTCAGCTGGAGGCATCGGTGCTGCTGTTCGGGTTCTATCATGATGTGGATCTGGAGCTCAGCTGGATCTCTGAACATATTCCTGCATCTGGATCCACGGGATATGACAAGTCTCTGGCCGGAGCCATCATCCTCATGCAGAAACACAAGGTAACAGCTGGATTAGAGGCCCTGCTGTTCAAAGAGGTAATAAAGTGGTAAACAGGAGCAGATAATAGCTTGAGCTGTTTTGAAACAGCAAACAGGACATTTAAAAGATGTCAAAAGCAAATTCTAGAGCTCATAGCATACATGATTACAGCAAAAAGTGGCAGTGCTACAATCAGGACAGTTTTTATTACATAAAATGTCCTGGCTTTTATTATCAGTATCAGTTCAACACCTGTGAACACCTTTTGAGACATAAGATGGAACTTTAGGGAGAAACAGTGCCAACTCTTCTGGTGTCATTTCATCGTATACGTGTGTTAATGTAGGAGCTGCAGGCTGAGGTGAACGCTCACTGTAAACACCTGAACCATGTCCTGGCGAAGGGGCGGAGTTTGGCCAAATCCAACCAATCAGACGGGCAAGAAGTGCTCAAAAGGTACAACCCTCTTCAATTAATTATTTAGCAGTAATATTTGTCAAATCTGATTTTCCTATGAATGTGTGTAGAGAGGCTCTGGGTGAACAGACCTGCTCCTGCTGGGTTTACAGGTGCAGCCACTTGAGTGCAGAGTGGGAGGAACTAGAGGAGGTCTGCACCAGGAGAGCAGCTCACCTGAGCAAAGCTTTAACCAGAGAACAGGTGAGAGGACTCTCCCCTTGAAGATCGCTCCATCACGTACTTGCTAAGTGAACAGAGGTCGGTAAAGAGGAGAAGAAGAGAAGATTGATTGCGAGAATCTTTTGACCAAACTATCATGGGAAACCATTAGACCATTAGGAGTCGATGCTATCTGCACAATCTGATTGTTAATTGATGATGTATGGACAATAGAATGGTTAATATTGGACCTACACCTATGGAATTGAAAGAGACATGAGTTTCAGGGTTGATAGAAACCCTTCTACATGGGGCTGTAATCCACCAAAGGCAGGATCGGAACGGCACAACAGTAGAAACACTCATGGAGCTAAGATTTACTGATCAAAGTTAATAAAGTTTGTTTGTCCACGATAACAACAGTTTCACGAACCTCCTCTAATGTCTCCAGCTGCTGTTGGACTGTTCAGAGCTGGAGTCCAGACTGAAGGAGACCCTCAGTCTGGTGAACTGTGACGACTGCGGCAAAGACCGGTCGGCCACGCAGAGCCTCATCACCAAACACCAGGTACAACACACTCAGCACAACGACAGCACAACTACAGTACAACTACACAACTACAGCACAACTACACAACTACAGCACAACTACAGCACAACTACAGCACAACTACAGTACAACTACACAACGACAGCACAACTATAGCACAACTACACAACTACACAACTACACAACTACAGCACAACTACAGCACAACTACAGTACAACTACACAACGACAGCACAACTACAGCACAACTACAGCACAACTACAGCACAACTACAGCACAACTACACAACGACAGCACAACTACAGCACAACTACAGTACAACTACAGCACAACTACAGCACAACTACAGTACAACTACAGTACAACTACACAACGACAGCACAACTACAGCACAACTACAGTACAACTACACAACGACAGCACAACTACAGCACAACTACAGTACAACTACACAACGACAGCACAACTACAGCACAACTACAGCACAACTACACAACTACAGCACAACTACACAACTACAGTACAACTACACAACTACAGCACAACTACAGTACAACTACACAACTAAAGCACAACTACACAACTACAGCACAACTACAGCACAACTACAGTACAACTACACAACGACAGCACAACTACAGCACAACTACAGTACAACTACACAACGACAGCACAACTACAGCACAACTACAGTACAACTACACAACGACAGCACAACTACAGCACAACTACAGCACAACTACACAACTACAGCACAACTACACAACTACAGTACAACTACAGCACAACTACACAACTACAGCACAACTACAGTACAACTACACAACTACACAACTACAGCACAACTACCGCACAACTACAGCACAACTACACAACTACAGCACAACTACACAACTACAGCACAACTACACAACTACAGCACAACTACAGCAAAACTACACAACTACAGCACAACTACAGTACAACTACACAACAACAGCACAACTACAGCACAACTACACAACGACAGCACAACTACAGTACAACTACACAACTACAGCACAACTACAGCACAACTACAGCACAACTACAGCACAACTACAGCACAACTGCAGCACAACTACAGTACAACTACACAACGACAGCACAACTACACAACTACAGCACAACTACAGCACAACTACAGCACAACTACAGTACAACTACACAACTACAGCACAACTACAGTACAACTACAACTACAACTTCAGTACAACTACACTACAACTACACTACAACTACACTACAACTACACTACAACTACAACTACAACTTCAGTACAACTACACTACAACTACACTACAACTACACTACAACTACAACTACAACTACAACTTCAGTACAACTACACTAAAACTACACAACTACAGTACAACTACAGTACAACTACACAACTAGACTACAACTACACCACAGCTACACTACAACTACAACTTCAGTACAACTACACTACGACTACACTACAACTACACTACAACTACACCACAACTACACTACAACTACACTACAACTACACTACAACTACACTACGACTACACTACAACTACACTACAACTACACCACAACTACACTACGAATACAGTACAACTACAGTACAAATACACAACTACACTACACTTTCAAAGAAAAGGGGACTTAAGACATTTTTCATATGATTTACATGCAGTGCACATTAACACACATTCAGCTACTAGAGGACATTTAACACACATTCAACTACTAGAGGACATTTAACACACATTCAGCTACTAGAGGACATTTAACACACATTCAGCTACTAGAGGACATTTAACACACATTCAGCTACTAGAGGACATTTAACACACATTCAGCTACTAGAGGACATTTAACACACATTCAGCTACTAGAGGACATTTAACACACATTCAGCTACTAGAGGACATTTAACACACATTCAGCTCCTAGAGGACATTTAACACACATTCAGCTACTAGAGGACATTTAACACACATTCAGCTACTAGAGGACACTCTAGCACATGTTGCCCAGTGCACATCACTATCAGATGGTAAAATGTAAAGTGCGGCAACGTGGGCCGGCAGGTGTTGGCGGGGCACCTGGAGGTGCTGGAGGTGGAGGTGGCGGTGTTGGGGGACCAGGTGGAGCAGGCGGTCCAGAACTGGAGCCTGGAGGAGCTCAGCAGACCCTTCAGCCACCTGAGCAGCCTGAGCCAGCAGCTGCAGCACCAGGCCGCCCTCAGGTACCTACTCTGTTTTTGTAGTGATTAGTTGACAAGAAGAACATGTTCCTGTTCTCACTGTTGAAGTCCTAAAAAACGTCCCAGTCAGCCTGAATGAAGTCTTGTTGTTTTATTAAACTGTTAATCAAAAGCATCAGGTTAGACTCTATTCTCGTTCTAAAACGTAACTTAACGCCCACATTTTAGGGAACAGGTTAAAAAAGGTGTTCCAATAAAAGAAGAAGCATGAGAACGTCAGCTTGGAGTTACATGTTTTTTCAGATTTTTACAGACCAAACGATGACCTGATAATGAAAATGATGGTTTGCTGCGTGAAGGCTCATTTCTGTCCTCTGTACGGACCTGTGTGTCAGAGGTCAAAGGTTAAGAGAAACCCTCCAGCTGCACGAGTTCTGGTGGGAGGCGTCGGAGCTGGAGGACTGGATGAACCAGCAGAGACAGACGGCCGAGTCCCAGGACCTGGGCAACGACTACCAACATGTTCAGGTGAAACTAATATGATCAATGGTTATGATTCTATCAGCAGCCACTTTTTAAATATTAGTTAATAGTTAATGGGCCACATTCAGCACAACCAGTAAAAATAAATGTATAAATATTATGGAAAGTAATACAATCGGAGTATTTAGACGATTATGTGACAGGAGAGATGACATAAGCAAATATATCAAAATGTTTACCTACTGATGGATATTCATTATTTTACTGTAATTAGTTCATCCCATTGAGGACTAAAGATTCTCTCTGACAAAACAGCAACTGGAACATTTTTTGTCATGATTTGTACATTTGTCCAATGGGCCGTTTTGGACCTTTCAGCAGTCTGGTTCTGGCCCCCGGGCCATATGTTGCACACCCCTGGGTTGAATCTGATGTGACTTGTGTTTGTGGGTTTTTCAGCTGCTTTGTGGGAAGTTTAAAGGTTTCCTGAAGCAGCTTCAGGTCGGAGAGGAGCGACTGCAGAGCTGCAGCAACATGGCTGCTGCTCTGATCAAACACACACACACACACACACCAGCCCTCAGAGACCAGCTGCAGCAACTCAGGTGAGCCTACACACACACACACACACACACACACACACACACACACACACACACACACACGCACACACACATGTTCCTGTTTTCTTTCACATGTTTATGTGGCTCATGCAGTGCATGCTGGGAGGACTTGAGGGGCGTGGCCAGAGCACGTCAGGCCCAGCTGCAGCGAGCGGAGGAATGCCATCGTTGCTACCAGGACCTGAGTGAGGCACTGACCATCATCCAGGTGTCTGTCGGGGGGGGGGGGCGACTGATCATTAACAAGACCCATACTAACTACCCATACTAATTACCCATAATACCCATACTAACAAACCATTTACTTCTATTCTATCTCCACCCAACACCAAACAGAGTAAAGCAATTTCTACTGAAAAAAAGTTAAAACAATGAATGAATGAATGGATGAATGGATGAATGGATGAATGGATGAATGGATGAATCAGTTCTCTCTGTCAGATTTTTTTCTTTCCCCAGAATGATTGAAAAAAAAAGCTCAATGTTTCTGCAGGAGCGACAGAAGAGCATCCCAGATGACCTGGCCAAGGATTTACGGGGTGTGATGTCACAACTGAGGAAACACGAGGCTCTGCTGCACGAGCTGGCAGCCACAGAGCAGCAGGTACACGCCCCACCGGTTAATCGGCCAATCACAGCAGAGTGGGAGTGTCCATAGGGAGTGGGGGCAGAGTGAGTGTGTGAGAAGGCAGACTGTATTGCTGCTACAGATCTAAATCAAGTGTACAGTCTCTATATTCAAAAATGAACAGTCCAACATACTGATTTATTCAAGAAATTTCCCTTTTTTTTTTAGGAGTTCACAGCTCCTACAAACATTGCACTAGTTAGAAATAAAGAAGAATCAGATAAGTTAACCTGACACGAAATACAAGCTGCTCCTGGTCCTAATATGGCTGCTGTGGTACCACAGCATGTAGTATATCATATGGAACCACAAAAAGTAAAATGTGGAATAAACTCTGATTGTGTGTGTGTGTGTGCGTGTGTGTGTGTGTGTGTGTGTGTGTGTGTGTGTGTGCGTGTGTGTGTGCGTGTGTGTGTGTGTGCGTGCGTGCGTGTGTGTGTGTGTGATTGTGTGTGTGCGTGCGTGCGTGCGTGTGTGTGTGTGAGTGCGTGTGTGTGTGTGTGCGTGTGTGTGTGTGTGTGCGTGTGTGTGTGCATGCGTGTGTGTGTGTGTGCGTGTGTGTGTGTGTGTGCGTGTGTGTGTGTGTGTTATTGTGTGTGTGCATGCGTGTGTGTGTGTGTGTGTGTGTGTGTTATTGTGTGTGTGCGTGCTTGCGTGTGTGCGTGTTGCAGCTGCAGGAGCAGCTGGACGGCGTTGACGCCATCCTGGATGTCTGCACGCCTCAGCTGAAGCTCCGCCTCCAGGAGGTGCAGCAGGAAGTGGTGGACCAGTGGGAGGAGCTCCGACTTCACACGGAGCGGAGGGAGGCGGAGCTTAAACTGGCGTGTCGGCGATTCCTGTTCCTGAACACGGTGAGGAGGCGGAATGAGAGAGCCCCGCCCACAAAGCGCTGGTTCTTCACCACGTGTCTCTGTGCAGGTCCAGGACTACTTCCTGTGGAGCGGCCAGCTGATTGGCTCCATGGCGGCGGAGGAGAGCATCAGCGACGTGGCCACCGCTGACCTGCAGCTGGGCCTACACCAGCAGCTGAGGGCAGAGATGGAGGCGAGACAGGAGGCCTACCAGCAGGCGGTGGACATGGGGGAGGAGCTACAGGAGCAGGACAGGACGCACAGGAAGGAGGTGGGAACTAGGACCAGGAGAAGGATCCTGGATGATCTGGTCGGATCCATGGGCTGACATTTTTGTGAATTTCACGTTTTTTCTTCTGATTCTGGTCAATTTAATCTTCGAACTGAAAAATATTAGATAAAAAGACTTATATTATAATAATTATAATAAAAGGTTTAAAAAATGTAGATTAAATTTAAAGAATATTACAAATATTATTACAAATATTACATAGAAAGTCAATCGAAGGTAAAAACTAGAAAAGTAGAAAAGCATAGAAAAACATAAAGGTGAATGAATCGTGTGAATGTGGTTCTAATTACATTTTCTTTAGCCTTAATAAAAGTGAGGACAGTGCAGGAGTTGTTTATTCATCTTTAAGATTAAAAATCTGAATTTTGGAACCAAAAGACAAGATTCTGATATTTAGTCTTATATTTTTCTTAAAAATATTTTGAAAACAGGATCAAATTTACCAAAAAAAAAGAAACAAGCAAACTGATCAGCCGATGACGTCAGAATCCGGGTCAGTGTTGGATTATATTGATGATATTGATCATATGATATTGATCACCTAGCCTGGTGCTGCCTTCAGGTGCTGCAGAAGCTGCAGGCGCTGCAGGCCGAGCGAGACCAGCTGGAGGACCGGTGGACCAGGAAGCAGAGCTGGCTGGACAGCGTCCACCTGGAGCAGGTCTTCTACAGGGACGCCAGCAGCCTGGACAAGACGTCCAGCTCCCAGGAGGTCGGCCAATCAGGGGGGGGGACACTCATTAGGAGGGAAATAATTCCCTGGGGGTCTAGGGGGGGTTCAGCCCAGAAGTTAATGGTATTTCCTGCGTTCTGTTGCATTTTGACCATGTCAGCACCACATAATCCAAACTTGTGGATCAGTATATATGGAGCAAAAAAAAAAGGTCCAACATCAAAGTAACTGTAGTAGTGATGTCCAGAGAATTTCTAGGTTCCCTACATAACCCGTCCCCGTCCCTGCAGGTCCTGCTGAAGACCGGCGCTCTGGGGGACACGGTGGACGAGACGGAAGGATTCATCAAACGCCACGAAGCCTTCGAGAAGCTGCTCATCTCCCAGGAGGAAAAGGTGTTTTTCTCTGCCTGACACTCCACTGCATTTATTACTAAACATACATACATAACTGTATTATTCATGCAAATGTTAAATCAGAAAAGTAATATATTTTTTGTTTAATTATTTTATATAATATTATCTATTATTATATCTGTTAAATTAAATGTTCTCTATTTTTTTTAAACTGTGTGAAAGCTGCCAAACATTATGATGCAGTACTCAAACTGCACAAAGTACCTTAAACTTAAAATACCTTAAACTTAAAGTAGCTTAAACTGGCTCCACGTTGATAAACTAAAATATTAAAATGATTACAGGTATTTAAAGTAGAAAAGCTCATGCACATATAAGAAGCAAAAAAAAACTAAAGGTAAATGAATCAGGTAAAGTGATGAAGGCCTGAAACCGAAATGTGTTTCTTGATTACAAGTGTAGACAGGTTTTCTTATTTAAGTTAAAAAATTCAAAATTATGAACCGATCAGTAACTGACCATCTGTTCCCTGGCCCCGCCCCCTCCCTGTGATTGGCCCAGCTGTCTTCTCTGAAGGTGTCGGCCGAGCTGCTGAAGCAGCGTCTGAGCAGAGAGAAGAGCGGCCGTGTCCAGGCCCGCCTCCGCTCGCTGCTGCAGCGCCGCAATAGGCTCAGGGAGCTGTCCGTCAAACGCAGGGAGGAGCTGCAGCTCCACAGGATGCTGAGCATCGTCAGCCGGGATGTCGCCGAGGTAACGGGCTGACCGACCAATCAGAGGCTCTGGGCAGCATCCACGAGTTGGAACGAGTCAGGAAGTTAATCAGACGATGGTTGAACCTGTCTGTGTCTGTCTGTGTCTGTCTGTGTCTGTCTGTCTGTCTGTCTGTCTGTGTCTGTCTGTCTGTCTGTGTCTGTGTCTGTGTCTGTCTGTCTGTGTCTGTCTGTCTGTCTGTCTGTCTGTGTCTGTGTCTGTGTCTGTGTCTGTGTCTGTGTCTGTGTCTGTGTCTGTCTGTCTGTCTGTCTGTGTCTGTCTGTCTGTCTGTGTCTGTCTGTCTGTCTGTCTGTCTGTGTCTGTCTGTGTCTGTCTGTGTCTGTCTGTCTGTGTCTGTCTGTCTGTCTGTCTGTGTCTGTGTCTGTCTGTGTCTGTCTGTCTGTCTGTCTGTGTCTGTGTCTGTCTGTGTCTGTCTGTGTCTGTCTGTGTCTGTCTGTCTGTCTGTGTCTGTGTCTGTGTCTGTGTCTGTCTGTCTGTGTCTGTGTCTGTGTCTGTCTGTCTGTGTCTGTGTCTGTCTTTCTGTGTCTGTCTGTGTCTGTCTGTGTCTGTCTGTGTCTGTCTGTCTGTCTGTCTGTCTGTCTGTCTGTCTGTGTCTGTCTGTGTCTGTGTCTGTCTGTGTCTGTCTGTGTCTGTCTGTCTGTCTGTCTGTGTCTGTCTTTCTGTGTCTGTCTGTGTCTGTGTCTGTCTTTCTGTGTCTGTCTGTGTCTGTGTCTGTCTGTCTCTGTCTGTCTGTCTGTCTGTCTGTCTGTCTGTCTGTCTGTCTGTCTGTGTCTGTCTGTCTGTCTGTCTGTCTGTCTGTCTGTCTGTCTGTGTCTGTCTGTGTCTGTCTGTGTCTGTCTGTCTGTCTGTGTCTATCTGTCTGTCTGTCTGTGTCTATCTGTCTGTCTGTCTGTGTCTTACTGTCTGTCCCTGTGTGTCTGTGTCTGTCTGTGTCTGTCTGTGTCTGTCTGTCTGTGTCTGTCTGTGTCTGTCTGTGTCTGTCTGTCTGTCTCTGTCTATCTGTCTGTCTGTCTGTGTCTTACTGTCTGTCCCTGTCTGTCTGTGTCTGTCTGTCTGTCTGTCTGTGTCTGTGTCTGTGTCTGTCTGTCTATCTGTCTATCTGTCTATCTGTCTGTCTGTGTCTGTCTGTCTGTCTGTCTGTCCTCGTCCCTCAGGCAGAGCAGTGGGTGTCTGAGCGGATGCAGAAGATGTTGGAGGACGGTGGAGCTGACCTCAGGAGTCTCCAGAACAAGATGAAGCTGCTGCAGAAACACCAGGTGTTTGAGGCCGAGATCCTGGCTCATAGCAACACCATCACAGCTGTGCTGCAGGTGAGACAGGCAGTGAGACAGGTGGAAGACGGGTGGAAGGAAGTGAGACAGGTAGACAGCTGGAAGGTGACCTCCATCTTGTCCTGAGTCCAGGCTGGGAAGGAGCTGGTCTCCCTCCACCCCTCGAGGTCCAAGGAGGTGTGGAGGAGGACTGGTGACCTGGAGCAGCACTGGGAGGAGCTGAAGGAGGCGGTGGCCACTCGGGGGAAAGTTCTGGAAGATCACAGGGACTTTCTGGAGTTTCTGCAGAAGGTCGAGGAGGTGGAGGCCTGGATCCGACTCAAGGTTGGTGGTTACAGGTGTTTCCAGATGCGTCCAGGGGTGTCCAGCAGTAACACATGTCCTCTGACCTCTCTCTCTCTCTCTCAGGAGGTGATGGTTAATGTAGGAGATGTTGGAAAGGATTATGAACATGGAGTTCAGCTGCTGAAGAAACTCAGTGAGTTCAGAGGAACAGCAGCAAGGGTGAGATGATGAAGATGATGATGATGATGGTGGTGGTGGTGATGATGATGTTGATGGTGATGATGATGATGATGGTGATGATGATGATGATGTTGATGGTGGTGGTGGTGATGAAGGTTATTTTATCACACAGGAAGTGACGGTGGACGACGCCCACATCACAGCCATTAACAGACGAGCAGCCAAACTGGAGACGAGGAAGAGTCCAGACGAGCTGCAGACGGTGAGACAGAGGAAACAGCAGCTAAACGACCGGTAACCATCAATCATCATCATCAATAATCAATCGATAACATCGTGTTTGATGTTTACTATGTGTTGTGTCAGTAATGTGTAATGTAATGGAGTGATGTTAACTATCAATAATCCGTTATGTTTATATAAAGATGATCAACATTTGTCACAATGTTCTGACATATACATAATCAATATTATTCAGTTCACTATCTTAAACTTACTTTTCTGTAAATTCTTAGTTAATATTGTGACTTTTTTCAGAAATTTGAGCTTTTGGACATTTTTATTAACATTATAATGATTTAAATTATAATTATTGCTATAACAACTTGCTTTTACCAACTTTTATTGTTCTGAACTTATTAAAATAGTTGTGAAGTACTATTCTGCCAATCAGAGGTAAACGTCCCTCATCCACCTGTTGGCTCCTCCTTCACCTCCTGCAGGTGGAACAAGTTTCATGGAGACCTCATCAACTACAAGAAGAAGCTGGAGGCAGCGTTAGTGGATCACGGCCTCATCAGGGAGCTGCAGGAGGTCAGAGACAGAGCCAACGAGAAGGTGGGTAGCCTGTTCTACCTGTTCTACCTGTCTCTTTCTGTTTTATCCATTTCTACCTGTCTCTACCTGTCTCTACCTGTTTTATTCATTTCTACCTGTCTCTACCTGTCTCTACCTGTCTCTACCTGTTTTATTCATTTCTACCTGTCTCTACCTGTTTCTACCTGTCTCTACCTGTTTTATTCATTTCTACCTGTCTCTACCTGTTTTATTCATTTCTACCTGTCTCTACCTGTCTCTACCTGTTTCTACCTGTCTCTACCTGTTTTATCCATTTCTACCTGTCTCTACCTGTTTTATCCATTTCTACCTGTCTCTACCTGTTTTATCCATTTCTACCTGTCTCTACCTGTTTTATTCATTTCTACCTGTCTCTACCTGTTTCTACCTGTCTCTACCTGTTTCTACCTGTCTCTACCTGTTTTATCCATTTCTAACTGTCTCTTTCTGTTTTATCCATTTCTACCTGTCTCTACCTGGTCTACCTGGTCTACCTGTCTCTACCTGGTCTACCTGGTCTACCTGTCTCTACCTGGTCTACCTGGTCTACCTTCCCATGGCGAGGACTTGAAGACGCTGTCCCTGTCTCATCCTGTGTTTGTTTGTCCCTGCAGATGCTGCTGCTGCAGGATCAGGACTGTGGACTTGATGTGGAGAGCGTTGAGAACCTGATCCGACGCCACGAGGAGATGGAGAGAGAAGCCGGGGTCATTCAGGAGAGGTCAAAAGTCAGTCTGAGGGTCTAGATGTCTTTGACAAGATGAAGTGACTTATCCTTTGTCTCTCTCATCCTCACTTGTCCTCTCTCGCCCTGTCTCATCTCATCCCGTCCTCCCAGGCTCTGGAGAAGCAGCTGATTGATCACCTGAAGATTCGCTCAGTGATGGGCGAACAGCTGAAGAACGAACAGAAGGAGGCGCAGAACAGTGTGAAGGCTCTGGAGAAGGAGGTGAAGCTCCGGTGAGGAGACGGCGTCTCATCACAGGAATCTTGTCTGTGTTTTAGACTCTTGTGACTCATGGGAGCCTGTTTGTTTAGGAAGGAGAAGCTGCAGGAGGCTCATCAGCTGCAGCTGTTCAGAGCGAACCAGCGCCTCCTGCTGGACTGGAGCCTGAAGCAGAGCAGTGACATGGCAGATAAAGGTCTTCCCAAGACCAGGGCCGAGGCCGAGCCGCTCATCGTGGAGCACCAGGACCGGAAGGTGAGGACGGTCCCTGGAGCTCTGGCTGTTCTGAGGAGCTTCACACCCCCCACTGAACTCCTCCATCTGTTTGCAGGCAGAGATCGACGCTCGCAGCGAGCGCCACGACTCGGTCCGGGACTTCGGTCTGGGTCTGATCCGGTCTGGGCACGGTTCTAAAGCAGAGATCCAGAAGTGTCTGAACCAGCTGGAGGAATCTAAAGCCGCGCTGGACCGAGCCTGGCTGGACCGCAGCAGGACCCTGGACCAGGCTCAAAAACTGCAGGTGAGGATCTGAGGTCCTGACCGAAGAGGTTTAATAAAAAAAACGATTATGTTTTATACTATATAACATTAGAATACTGTTTAACCCTCTATTGCATGAAATATTCTGCAGTTATGATAAAATGTTGAATGCTTTTATGACTTTAAATGACCTAAATAAGAGATATATTTGAAATATACAGTATAAAAAAAGGTGTAACCATAGTGTCAGGATAGTTTGATGCTATGTAAGTCAATGTGACTCCATTGGGTTGTTGAACAGGAATTTTACATATTTACATATTGTTGCCAAATGGAAAAATTCAGAATAAAAGTCAACCTTTGGTTGTGAGGTAATGATTCCAGGACTGAGTGAACCAGCAGGATAAAGCGTCTCCTGTTGCAGGTTTTCCTGGCGTCCGTGGATCAAGTGGAGACCTGGATCAGCAACAAGGAAGCCTTACTGTCCAATCAGGAGCTCGGGGTAAGAGCCACCTGAAACCTCGCTGCTGTGGAGAAGGTTTGGGTGTTTTTTTGTGGCGTCATGGCGTCTCCCTGCTGCTGTTGTTTGGTCAGACCTCGGTGGCGGAGGTGGAGACTCTGCAGAGGAAACACGCCCAGTTCCAGGAGGCTCTGGAGGCTCAGGTGGAGCAGCTGAATCAGGTGGAGGAAGCAGCTCAGGAAATGATCCAACAGCAGCACTACGACACGGACAACATCAGAGCCAAGAGCTCAGCACTCGCTGCCAGGTCAGAGGTCACATAGTAGCAGGTTTACTGCTAGAAAAGATCAGAACTCTGGAATATATATACACATCTATATTCTGTACGATGATTTGTGTGTGTGTGTGTGTGTGTGTGTGTGTAGGTGGACTCAGCTGCAGCAGCAGAGCAGCTCTCGTCACTCAGCTCTGATCACATCTTTGCAGCTGCAGAACTTTCTGTCCAGCAGCTACCAGGTAATCTGTGTGTGTTTCCAGGTGTGTGTGTAGTAAATGTGTGTTTCCAGGTGTGTATAGTAAACGTTTGTGTTTCCAGGTGTGTGTGTGGCTGAACGAGCGTAACGCGGTGGCGTTGGATGAGAACTGGAGAGAACCAACCAACCTTCAGGCCAAACTGCTGAAACATCAGAACTTTGAGGCTGAAATCCTGGCGAACAAATACAGAGTTGACACAATCACCAAGGTGTGTGTGTGTGTGTTAGTCAGATGTGATGTCGCTAGTCGGATGTGATGTCGTTAGTCGGATGTGATGTCGTTAGTCGGATGTGATGTCGTTAGTCGGATGTGATGTCGCTAGTCGGATGTGATGTCGCTAGTCGGATGTGATGTCGTTAGTCGGATGTGATGTCGCTAGTCGGATGTGATGTCGCTAGTCGGATGTGATGTCGCTAGTCGGATGTGATGTCGCTAGTCGGATGTGATGTCGTTAGTCGGATGTGATGTCGCTAGTCGGATGTGATGTCGCTAGTCGGATGTGATGTCGCTAGTCGGATGTGATGTCGCTAGTCGGATGTGATGTCGTTAGTCGGATGTGATGTCGCTAGTCGGATGTGATGTCGCTAGTCGGATGTGATGTCGTTAGTCGGATGTGATGTCATTAGTCGGATGTGATGTCGTTAGTCGGATGTGATGTCGCTAGTCGGATGTGATGTCATTAGTCGGATGTGATGTCGTTAGTCGGATGTGATGTCGTTAGTCGGATGTGATGTCGCTAGTCGGATGTGATGTCGCTAGTCGGATGTGATGTCGTTAGTCGGATGTGATGTCGTTAGTCGGATGTGATGTCGCTAGTCGGATGTGATGTCGCTAGTCGGATGTGATGTCGTTAGTCGGATGTGATGTCGTTAGTCGGATGTGATGTCGCTAGTCGGATGTGATGTCGTTAGTCGGATGTGATGTCGTTAGTCGGATGTGATGTCGCTAGTCGGATGTGATGTCGCTAGTCGGATGTGATCTCATCTCTCTCCAACCTCAGGAAGGAGAGAAGCTGCTGTCTGAATCCACAGAGACAAAGGTTTCAGCTCGACTGCGAGAGCTGAATGAAGGCTGGAAGCTGCTGATGGTTCAGTGTGAGGAGAAGAAGAGCAGGCTGCAGGAGGCCTACGAGGTATACACACACACACACACACACACACACACACACACACACACACACACAAATGCACATGTACAAATTCACTGAAAACGGGAACTCAGACTCTAGGTTGCAGGAGGATAGCGTGTGTGTGTTTTACGTGTGTGTGTTTTATGTGGGTGTGTTTTGTGTGTGCTTTCAGGCGCTGCAGTTCCAGCGCTCATTGGACGACATGGAGCAATGGGCGGAGTCAGTGGAGAGGGAGCTGGCCAATGAGGACTGTGGGAGCGACCTGGCGTCCGTCAACAGGCTGCTGAAGACGCTGCAGCGTCTGGAGGACGAGGTGGACGGACACGGGGACAGAACCCGGGTAAAAAAATATATTAAAACGTCTTTAAGTCCATTTAAGAAATCTACAATCTCGTCTGTTTCCTGCTCTAGTGACATTTATCCAGCAGAGCTGAGGGGAGGGGCTTATAATGAAATACATGGTAAAGTGCCCTTTTTAGGTTTTAATGAAGCCAGATAACTTAATGTTTTATTTTATTTAAGAATAGTGTTAATTAACTTTATTTGATCTAACAGTTAAGTAGTTAAAAATACTCTGTCAACCACATTCAACACAATATTATGATCATTTGTAACATCCAAGTTAAAGGTGTTTATTATAAAGTAAACTGAAAGTGCATCTTGTGTGACGACAGAAGTCAAAGGTTTATTATGGAGACTTTTGTCTTTCAACAGGATCTGGTGGAGACGGCGACGAGTTTCCACTCGCAGGGAAACTTCCTGGCTCAGGAGATCCAGACCAGAGTGGAACACACCATCAACAGGTCAGATACTCGCAGATGTTCCTTACCCAGGTAACAGAAGACCCCCCCAAACACAGGTGTGTGTGTCGCCTCGTTTCCTCAGGTACCACCGTCTGTCGCAGCCCCTGCAGCGCCGCAGGGAAACCCTGGAGGACTGGCAGATCCTCTTCCAGTTCTACAGAGACCTGGAGGAGGAGCTGGTCTGGCTCAGAGAAAAACTAGGATCCATCACCAAGGACTGGAGGGGAGGAGGATCTGTGAGGGGGGGCCAGGAGACGCTGCTCAGACACCACGTAGGGAACACACACACACACACACACACACACACACACTGATACACACTAATAATACTGATATGTAATCGATCCGTGTAAATGTTTGAAGATAAAGATTTTTTTCAGGCTGTAATGCAGGAGATCTCGAGCCGCGCCCCATTGGTCCGAGCAGTTCAGGAGGCGGGGCATAGCCTGGTGAGGAACCAATCACTTTTCTTAGTGTTGCCACATCCCACCAACCTCTTAAGACACAACACAACAACAACAAAACAAAAACCTGGACCCACACTGGCCCTCAAGGAACAGGACTGCCCCCCCTGCATAAACCACAAAGTAAATAACGAAAGAAGTCACTGATCTTCTGATCGTGAATCCTTCAGGTCAGAGGTCACCACTTTGCGTCTCATGACATCCGCGACCGTCTGGAGGAGCTGAAGGTTCTGGAGGAGGAGCTGGGGAGGGAGGCGGAGAAGAAGGAGAAGCTCCTGCAGGAGGCACTGAGCATCCACACCTTCCTCACAGAGGTAGGTCACCCTGACCCTGACTGGGACCCAGAACCAGTCAGATACCCGGTCTGAAGACGATGTCCTTTCCCCCCCCCGAGGTGTCAGAGCTGCAGCAGTGGCTGGAGGAGCAGCGGGCGGGGCTGGAGACCCGGGACCATGGGAAGAGCGAGGAGGCCACGGAGGCTCTGCTGAGGAGGCTGGACTCCCTGGACCTGGAGCTGGAGAACCAGAGGAGGACGGTGGACAAGCTGCAGGAGAACGGGGCGTCGCTGCAGCGCCTGGCGCATCCCGACAGGTTAACATGACCCCCGACTATCACCTGGAAACTACACACACAGCATCCGCCAGGCAGGAATCTAGTTGTTTTTGCTCAGAAAAAAGTCGTGAACCTCAAACAAATGCAGCCTAGAGTTAGCATCAACCAATCAGATGACGTCCTGGGCCCTGGTCATACCCACCTGCTGGTCTGGTTATTTATGTATTTAGAAGATGTCTCCTGTCTCTGTCTCAGCCACCTGGTCAGCGAGTCTCTCCAAGTTCTCCTCAAACACCTGGAGACGCTCCTCAGAAGCTCCGCCCAACGCCGCGCGGCGCTGGAAGATCAGTTCCGCCTCTACGCGTTCGACAGGGAGGCCAAAGAACTACAAACATGGCTGACGTCCAAGAAGAGCGAGGCGGAGTCCAAGGACAGCGGTCAAGACCTGGAGGATGTCGAGGTGAGGACAAGGCTGACGACCCAAAGCTGCAGATTGAGTAGTGGACTGTTGGTCTGGACAAAAAAGACATTGAGTTTCAAAGATCACCAGTTACTATGGTTATTGGCTGCAGGTTCTTCAGAAGAAGCTGCAGGTTCTTGTGTCAGAAGTCTCGGGTCCAGGACTGAGCCGGCTCACCTTGGTGCAGCAGCTGGGCCGCGGGCTGCAGGACGTCCAGGCCCGGAGGACGGAGGACGCCCTCGGCAGGCTGTGGGACGACCTGAATGCCAGCCTCGGGACCAGAGAGCAGGTATGACATCACAAAGGGCCGCCGCGGCGCCGGCCTGCCGCTCACCGCTCCCTGTCTCCTTCCAGAACCTGCGAGCGGCCAGGGAGGTCCACCAGTTCCACCACGACCTGGACGAGCTGAAGAGACGGATAGCCGAGAAGGACGCCGTGCTGGACTCGGAGGACCAGGACCTGGACCTGCAGTCCATCCAGACCCTGTTGAGGCAACACGAGGCGCTGGAGGTGGGAGACAAGAAGAAGTAGGGAGGTGTCAAACATGTGGCCCGGGGGCCACTGAAGGGTCCAAACTGGACCTACTAAGCTTTTAGTTTTTGCAGACCAAATAGTCCAATCCTGAGTAATGGGATAAATTAAGTCTTTTTAGTTAAGTTAAGTGTTAGTGTTGTTTTATTTAAAAAAAGAACAAATTGTCAAATTATTCTACTCAATACTGGAAGATTTCACTTGTTAAAATTTCAGTTTTTTCAGTGAGATGAAATATTTTCATTATATAAATTTATAATCTTGATTTTAGGATGTTATTTGTATGTAAGTTTGTGTTGTTCCAACTTGAGTGTAAGTATTTTTATGACATGCGTTTCTGATGAATCTTCCTGTTTCTGAGCTGATATCAGAACCTGAACTCAGACCTCTTTCTGCTGCCCCCCTTCAGAGGGACCTGGTGCTGATCTCAGAGGAGGTGACCAGGACCCGGGACCGGAGCCGGGCTCTGATCCGCCAGCAGCCTCAGGCCCGACGCGCCGCCAACCGGCGGCTGGACGAGCTGGAGTCCTGCTGGGCCGCCGTCCAGGACAAGGCGGTGCGGCGGCGCCGGCGACTGGACCACGGAGAAGACGTGCAGGGATACTTCAGCCGCTGGAACCAGCTCATGTACTGGACCAGTTCTCATGTAGAACCAGCACCACACACACACACACTGGAGGGTGAGGTTCTAACAACTGTGTGTGTGTGTGTGTGTGTGTGTGTGTGTGTGTGTGTGTGTGTGTGTGTGTGTCAGGGCCTGGCTGAGGGAGGTCCTGTCCCTGGTCAGTGGGGATCTCCAGGGCTCTGAGATACCTGACCTGGAGCAGCGGATCAGCCAACAGGAGGAGTACCGGGTCCAGATCGACAGGCAGCTCAGCAAGTCTCAGGCCGTGAAGGAGGAGGGCCGGCGCCTCCTGGACGGAGGAAGCTTCATGTCCAACGAGGTGCAGGAGCGGCTGGAGGAGCTGGACCGGCTCCAGGGGCAGGTGGAGCGGGTCTGGGACCAGACCAGGAGGCTGCACCAGGACCAGCTGGACCAGCTGCTCCTGCAGAAGGACCTGGACCAGGCCGAGAAGTGGCTGGACTCCTACGAGAACACGCTGACGGCCCAGGAGTACGGGGTACTGCCAGAGAGCTGTCAATCATCAGTTATCAATAACTAGTAATCAATAATCAGTAATCAATAACTAGTTATCAATCAGGAATCAATAAATATTGCTAATATGTATTACTGATGATTGATAACCAGTTATTGATAACTGATTAGTTATCAAAAGACAACTTATTACTGGCTGCAAATGGAAATGCTTTTATTTTGAAGGCTGCAGGAAATGTCCAATAAGAATGACAACAGATATAGTGAACGGAAGAGTGATCTAGGTTACTGATCAGTGATCAATAACTCGACAGGACTCCGTCTCTGACGTGATAGAGCTGCTGAAGCAACAAGAAGATCTGGAGACCATGATCCAGGCTCAGAGTGAACGCTTCATGGCCCTGAAGACCAGGAGCCAGGTAGACGATCAATCAGCAACTCTACTGATCAATTATCAGAATTGATTGAATATCAATTATGATCAATAACCTATTATAATACTGGGTACTTGCAGCTCTACTGTGATGATGTTTCCTTGTTTCACAGAGAGAGAGGAGACTGGGTCTGGGTGGAGACCAGGACCAGGACCTTCAGGACCATAATGGCCGCCGTCCTCCATCCAGAGTCTCCTCCCTCCGCAGAGACACGAACAGGAAGTGGATTCCCCCATCCAGGTCTACAGACCGGACACCTGGACCAGGTCTGAGGGCCGCTGTCAGTCCCCCGCCGAGCCCCACCCCCTTTCCACGCTCCCGCAGCAGCATGAGAGCGCTGGTGTGGGAGGAGCTTGCTGTTAGTCCCGCCCCCTGTCCTGCTGCCAGGAGAAGGGGCGGAGCCAGACGCATGGAACCTCCTGAGGCTCCGCCCACCGTGGCGCCCAGACTCCCCCGACCCCCATCAGCAGGCTCCGCCCCCTCTAAAGACGAACGTCCCAAAGTGAAACCTCCTCTAGCGCCGAAGCCCAGAATGCTGCCAGAGACTCCTCCCACCAAACGCTGCTCTCCTCCAATCAGCACACAGCTCGTTTCTACTGAAGCCCCTCCCCCTCAACCTGAAGCTCTGCCCCCTCACCCAGACACCCCGCCCCCTCCTGCAAAGTCCCCGCCCCCTCCCACGGAGTCCCCGCCCCCTCCTGCTCTGACTCCGAGGACATTGAGGGGACACGGAGACAACGTGATGCCACCGTGTCCTCCTGAGTCACATGACCTCCCTCCTCCAATCAGAGAGCAGCCTCCGTCCTCAGCGCCGCTGCCAGAAGAAGAAGCTGAAGATACCAGAGCTGAGGTAAAACTTATTGATCTGTAGGTGATTATTGATGACTGTAGATTGATTATTGATGACTGTAGATTGATTATTGATGACTGTAGATTGATTATTGATGACTGTAGGTGATTATTGATGACTGTAGATTGATTATTGATGACTGTAAATTGATTATTGATAACTGTAGGTGATTATTGATGACTCTAGGTGATTATTGATGACTGTAGGTGATTATTGATGACTGTAGGTGATTATTGATGACTGGCTCATGGTTTGACAGCTTGCAGCAGATCAGCTGATCAGGATGGAGGGGACGTTAGAGATCAAACTTAAACAAGGAGGAAACAAGGTGAGAAGAAATAAATATAGATTTTATTATTATTATCAGAACGTTCTAGTGTAGAATGTGGCTGATGTGGAAGAGGAGTCAATATAATAACAGTAACTGTTGATATAAACATGTTTCATCACTGTCCATCATTCCCTGTCAATGAGAGGTTTTATTTCACTTAATTGTGATGTCAGTTGATGTCTGCGTGTGATTGGCTGCAGGGTCTGGAGCACTGGGATCAGGTGTTTGCTGTTTTAGAGGCAGAAACACTCAGTCTGTTCAAAGACAAACATGCTGCTGCACAGGTGAGAAGATGTGACTCCAAACTGTGGACCCACATCACCGTGTGTGTTAATGTGTGTGTGTGTGTGTGTGTGTGTTTCTGCAGAGGGCCTCTAGGTGGCCTCCTATCCACATGTTTGGAGCAGTTTGCAGAGAGAACGTTCACTACAGGAAGAAAGAAAACACCTTCAAACTGATGTAAGACAAACCAAAAGCTTATTTCAGCTTTAACTTTAAATATTGTAGAAATCTTTTGCATAATTATAACTTCATTTACCTAAAATTGTGTGTGTGTGTGTCAGACTGCAGGATGGCAGTCAGTATCTGTTTGCAGCTTCTAGTAAAGAACTGCAGCTGCTTTGGGTGAAAAAGCTTCAGAACATCAGCAGATTGGAGAGCAGCGACTCAGAGGATTCTGGGTAACACACACACACACACACACACACACACACACACACACACACACACACACACACACACACACACACACACACACACACACACACACCTGTTCTCCCGACTAAAACACACACGCCTGTTGTTTGTCAGAAGAGCGTCATCAGTCCACATGAGTTTGGAGAAGTTGACGGAGGCCGATGATTGGCTGGTGAAGCAGTCGTGGGCGGAGCCTCCGCCCAAGCCGCCACACACCTACTACAACAGCCACAGCTACCCACGGGGCGGCGAGGCCGCAGGTGAGCGCCGGTTGTCATAGCAACGCCCGCTACTGAACAGGTTAACACAGCGATTGTCGTTTTCTCGTTGTGTCACAGACGCACGGCCTCTGTCCGTGGCCCCGCCCACCGATGCGCAGGCCCCGCCCACTGCGACCCAACAAGTACCAGACGACGACACCAACAGGTCGAGGAAGAACGTCTTCAGGAAGTTGTTCAGCAGGAAGTAGAACCCACCGCCATGAAGCATCAATCATGATTTATTCATAATTAACTGATGAACAGGCTTCAATCCAACATGATCATTAACAACTGATAAAACCTGTTCCTATAAAACATTAACGAGCTTTTCCCTGTTCATTTGTCACCATGGAAACAGCATGAAATACTTAACTGATTTAAATGTTTTTTCATGGAATCTAGAAAATGTAAATTTACTTTTATTTAGAGTTTCTTCTCTTTTTAAAGTAAAGTTATTTAAAAGTGTTTTTAATCAACAAAATAATGTTTTAAAGATTATAAATGAATAAAATACTGTTTTTAATCAACACATTTTTTTGATGAGTGATATATATTTTTTTAAATCAATAAAATGTCAGAATGAATGGTATTTGATTTAACAAAAATGTTCTTTATTTAACAAACTCATTTTTAAATTAATACAATAATTATAATATCAATAATCATTTTTAAATAATTAAAATCACTTTTTTGGCTGATTTCTGTAGCCAACCAATGTGATTATCTGAACGTTGTCTGAACATTATCTGAACGTTGTCCTGTTAATGTTCAGATAATGTTCATGAGGACAAAAAGAAAAAAACCTGATAAAACCTGAAGTTTCTGCAGAATCTGTGAAACTCAGGATTATTTTCTCCTGATTAAAAACTTTGTGAAATGTTTGGAATGTGAGAAAATAATGAAATCAAATGTTTAAACGTTTGTATTCTGAACTTTTGTTGGATTTCGCTGATGAGATCGATGATTGTGGCAAACATTTGTAAAATAAAGATGTAGAAGATCTGAAAGTGTTTTTATTTTATTCTATATAAACATGGGTTTTATTTACAGACACATTCTACACAGGAAAGATTCTTTTTTATTTGTGTTAATAAAGGTTTCAGGATGTCATGTAACCACCGACCACGAGGGGGGGCTGCACACACACACACACACACACACACACACCACACACACACACACACCACACACACACACACACACACACACACACACACACACACACACACACACCACACACCACACACACACACACACACACACACACACACCACACACACACACACACACACACACACACTCATACACACACACACACTCATACACACACACACACACACACACACACACTCATACACACACACACACTCATACACACACACACACACACACCACACACACACACACACCACACACACACACACACACACACACACACACACACTGTATTCCATTAATTAATAAAAAAAGTCCCACATTAAAGCTGCTGAATATTTAGAATTAAAAAAGAGACAAACAATAGAAACAGTTCTCATGTAGTTTTACTTTATTGTCAAGTACAAGTCCCTCAAAACTTTACATTTACTCACGTTCTGTACTTTAGTACAAAGTTCCATATTTCAGGAGTAAAACTCGAGTTTAATATTATTTTATATTTTATTTAATATTTTCTAATGACTTTTATTTTAAATCAGTCTAATGAGCAGCTGCAGTTTCTTCTTTTCGCCTCAAGACGTCGCTGTTGCTGCAGGAATCAGAACCTGCTGGACCCGGACCCGGACCCGGACATGGACCCAGACCAGGACCCGGACCCGGACCCGGACATGGACCTGGACCCGGACATGGACCCGGACCCGGACCCGGACATGGACCCGGACCCGGACATGGACCCAGACCAGGACCCGGACCCGGACCCGGACATGGACCCAGACCAGGACCCGGACATGGACCTGGACCCGCAGAGTCCTGGTCCCAGCGGGTTGATCACTTCTCTTCATGAGTCTAATTAAATAAATGTTCAATCAATAAACTGAAAATATTTTCAGATCAGTTAGGGTGGTGCTGGTCCCGGTCCGGGTCCCGGTCCGGGTCCTGGTCCTGGTCCTGGTCCTGGTCCTGGTTTAAATTGTTGAATCGTTAAAACATGAACCTTCAGAAAACAGATGAAAATCAAAACGAAATAAAATAATACAAACAAACAGAGTTTTACTGAATTTGACTTTTAATTTGAAAATTTCAGCGCGTTTGAATGACGTAAAAACTCCAAACAGTCACATGATTGTATTATATTATATTATATTATATTATATTATATTATATTATATTATATTATATTATATTATATTATATTATATTATATTATATTATATTATATTATATTATATTATATTGTATTATATTATATTATATTATATTATATTGTATTATATTATATTATATTATATTATATTATATTATATTATATTATATTATATTATATTGTATTATATTATATTATATTATATTATATTATATTATATTATATTATATTATATTGTATTATATTATATTATATTATATTATATTGTATTATATTATATTATATTATATTATATTATATTATATTATATTATATCTTCTTCATCAGAACATCACTGACACTACAGTGTTTGTGGAAATGGAAAAAGAACTTTATGATGATGTGGAACAATGACATGAACAGCTGCTGTAGATCAGTGGAATATTACAACAATTCAGTTCATCATCAAGTAGGAAAATAAGAAGAATTTATGTCTAAAATGTGAGTTACATTATCAACTTTAAGATGCAAATGGGTCGAACTCCTGAGCCCAAACTATGGATCAGGTTAAATGTCTTCACCAGTGAAGTTGGTTTATTCAACCTAAACCCACATTAACCTGAGGTGTGAGTCATTCTTAAATAATAATAATAATAATAATAATAATAATAATAATAATAATAATAATAATAATCATAATCATAATCATAATCATAATAATAATAATAATAATGATAATAATAATAATAATAATAATAATAATAATAATAATAATAATAATAATAATAATGATGATCAGTGGTAGAATCTGAAGTCTGGTTTTGTCTGTGTTTCTGTTCCTTCAGGCTCCGTTTGATTCTCGTTTTAAGATTCAACTCACGAAGAAACAGAAAAGAAACAGCAGGAGGTGAAAAGCTGCAGCTCACACACACACACACACGCACACACGCACACACACACGCACACACACACACACACACACACACACGCAAGTACAATATAATTCAAGAAGAAAATCACTATTTCAATATTTGCTTTTTTCTGCAGGTTTGATTATTTCATTAGAAACTTTTTTGCAGCGACGCGACAAATCGATTTAAACACTTTTTGTTGTGTTTTTAGCCTCAAACGAAACGAAATCAAATAGAGTCTCAGTTTAATCTAAAATAAAACTGAGGCATAAAATGAAGTGATTCTGTTTTTTCTCACTAAAGTGGATTTTAAATCAGAAAAATATCATTTAGATGTTTTACGTGAAATTCAGTTTGTCAACATTCGTTGTGTTTTTCTCCAGATTTTTACATAAACAGGATTTATGGATCATATATAAAATGTATTTATAAGAAAGACATTTATTGATTTATTGTTTTAAAGCCAGAATGACTTCATATCAATAGCAAAAAACCAAAAACAAGTTTATATTTTTATTTGAATATAATGTCATTCTCACAGTTTAGTTTGTTCCTTTAATGTGAGAATAAGTTATTACATAAAAAAAATAAACAAAGTTTAAATAATCAACCAATAAAATACATTTATTGTTGTCTTGCTGCAATTCTTCACTTCACCAGTGAGAGGCGCCACAGTCCTTTCATGTCTCCTCTGTCCTTTCATGTCTCCTCTGTCCTCTGATGTCTCCTCTGTCCTCTGATGTCTCCTCTGTCCTTTGATGTCTCCTCTGTCCTTTCATGTCTCCTCTGTCCTTTCATGTCTCCTCTGTCCTTTGATGTCTCCTCTGTCCTTTGATGTCTCCTCTGTCCTTTAATGTCTCCTCTGTCCTTTGATGTATCCTCTGTCCTTTGATGTCTCCTCTGTCCTTTGATGTATCCTCTGTCCTTTAATGTCTCCTCTGTCCTTTAATGTCTCCTCTGTCCTCTGATGTCTCCTCTGTCCTTTCATGTCTCTACGTGACATCAAAGGACATTTAGGGGACATCAAGGGACCAGGTTCCCGTCAGAGACCAGGTCAGGGGTCAAAGGTCACACTGGAATCAGGATCTGTTTCTGTATTTCTGTTGTGATAGAGCTGTATGGACAGGAGATCAGGGTCCTGAAGGTCCTGAAGGTTCTGAAGGTTCTGAAGGTTCAGGGTCCTGAAGGTCCTGAAGGTTCTGAAGGTTCTGAAGGTTCTGAAGGTTCTGGGTCCTGAAGGTCCTGAAGGTTCTGGGTTCTGAAGGTTCTGAAGGTTCTGGGTTCTGAAGGTTCTGAAGGTTCTGAAGGTTCTGGGTTCTGAAGGTTCTCTTTCTAACAAGCAGAGACCCTCAGACCTGATACTGTTGATTATAACTTTACATCCTGATCATTCACTGATCAGCTTCATTGATCAGTGATTACATTACATTACATTATATTATATTATATTATATTATATTATATTATGTTATATTATATTATATTATATTATATTATATTATATTATATTATATTATATTATATTATATTATATTATATTATATCATATTATATTATATTATATTATATTATATTATATTATATTATATTATATTATATTATATTATATTATATTATATTATATTTTTGCATGTTGGTGTAAAACTTGGAAACAAAATGCAAATGATGTTAAATCCATTAAATGAAATAAATATTTGATCAAAGGTTAAAGGTCAAACATTTAAGGTTTAAAACTTTAAACCAGAGTTTAAGACAGAAACAAACGTAAAAATATCAGTTATTGATCACGTTATTGATCACGTTTAGAGAAACGTTTTCATGGTGATTCTGTTCTTCTTCTCTTTAAAGGATTCAATGAAAATGTTCAGTATAAATAGGATTAATTGAACAGCAGTGTTTCATGTTTCTTTATGGTTTAATTAACTGTTCCAACGTGAAAACATATTCATGTTTTCATCATTTATACAAGAAGATTTCTTGAAAACTCTTCACATTTTAAAACTTCGAGTGACAACGAAAAAGAGAAAATTCTCACGTGTGAAAAATGTTTTTAAACGAGTTTAAAGGTCAGAATCATCGTTTCTGCTTCAACATAAATATCAGAGAAAATTAAACTTTCAATCACGTTTATCATCACTTTGTATTAAAGTTCTGTAATAACCTGAAGAATCCCATAGTTAACACATCTTGTGTTAATAAGACTACACACACGTTAATAATAATTAATATAAATGATGTAACAATAATAAGTATGATATTATAGTTTTAATATTTATCATTTATCAAATCTTCTTTTAAAAGTTTAGTTAATGTTATTGAAAACTTTTACATTGTTTATGATGCTATTATTAACATTTATAAACGTATTAATAATGTTAATGTGTGTCTGATACATATTAAACAACAGTTATTACAATAATAAATAATGTGTTATATGTACAAATCAATCAATCAACAAACAATCAATAGATCAGGATTGATGCAGTTTGTAGGATTTAATGTACAGCACTCACACACACACACACACACACACACACACACACACACACACACACACACACATACACACACACACAGACGCTGAGTGTGTGTGTGTGTGTGTGTGTGTGTGTGTGTGAATCAGAATCAGAAACAACAGCAGTAAACAACCGGATTGTTTAGTTGTTTAATAAACTAAACAATCCTATCAAAATAAAAGCATGAAGTAAAACCACAAACTATGAAAATAACGAATCTGGTAAAAACTTGTGAAAATGCAACAAAACTGTGTTTTTACTGTTTTTGTTGAAATCTGATGATTTGTTGTTTTATTGATCTGATGATGTGAAGCTGATTCTGTTTAGTTTTATTTTGTT
Organism: Eupleurogrammus muticus; assembly: GCA_036785175.1. Taxonomy (NCBI): domain Eukaryota; kingdom Metazoa; phylum Chordata; class Actinopteri; order Scombriformes; family Trichiuridae; genus Eupleurogrammus; species Eupleurogrammus muticus. Next base: position 31,879 of record JAYKQN010000053.1, on the reverse strand, counting down.
CATCAAATCCAGATTTTTGTACTTTTTAGCTGCAGTGACATTTCACAATAAATAAATATAAATCAGTTTATTACCAAACCCAGGTCTGCTGATTGAAATGTTTTAATTGGACATTTGTTTTTAAACGAACACACACACACACACACACACACACACACACACACACACACACACACACACACCGCTTCTCTTCTGCTGCAGCTTCAGACTCATTCTGGTGTCACAGCTCCAACAAACTAAAAGTGTGTTTAGTTCATCTGATGGAGTCACAGAATCTAAATGTTGTGATTCCACCTTAAAGCCTCAACATTCCCCGGACACGTCAAGCTAAATGGTTTAAGGTGGAATTATCTGAGCTTTTATTTTGGTGAGTTCACGGATTTTACAAATATACATAAATAATAAAAATGTTTATTTCTGCTTGTGCACAGGACCAGTGTGATGGCAGCAGATATATCTATAACCTATGATCTATAACAGATATAATTATAATCCTTTATATAATCCTATTTATGTTATAATTTACAGCTCATGAAACGTGTTTGTTAGTTTTCTGATATTTTACTAGTAACAGCAGCTGTTGCTGCAGTGTTAGTAGTGTTAGTATAACAGTGATAACTACCGTAATATTCATATGATCAAACACAGAAAGTAGATGATTTAACAGTAGAAGAAATGAATAAAGAAGTAAAATCACCGCAGAGAATTTTATAAAGGAGCTCAGACATAACAATGTGTTTATAATATATTTGTATGTCACCAGTATATTTAGTCTTTTAATGATTTTTGTTCAAACAGCAACGCGTCTAAATGACAAACGAACGAGGCGAATTTAACGCGATAATCCGCTCATCGAAGTTTTACTTTACGGTAAAATGATAAAGAAGAAGCTGAGTTCTGTGAGGATTAAAGCTGCTCCACGGTTTATAAAACATGTAGAACTCAAGTTTTTCAGGAGGAGAAAAGTGTTTTTTTACATTAACGGTGAATAAAATTAGTCTAAAATAATAAAACGACAACAAAGCGGAAAGAAGAAACATGTGGATCCTGCGGCTTCTTCTGTCTGCAGCCTGACGCACGGCAGCAGGAGCCGGCCTTTTATTTTATTTTATTTTATTTTATTTTATTTTATTTTATTTTATTTTATTTGTATTTTTATTTGTATTTTTATTTTGGGTGAAACAGCGTCGCCGCTGCGACCCCGACGCGCGTCCTGACGCGGCTCCGCAGCAGCAGCAGCAGCAGCAGTGTTAGCAGCAGCAGTGTTAGCAGCAGCAGTGTTAGCAGCAGCAGTGTTAGCAGCAGCAGCCGCTGTTTGTTTCCTCAGCTCGGACGTAAACAGTTTGTGAGACGCCGAAGGTGAAATGTTTGAGTCGGAGGAGTAAATAAGAGGAGCGGCGGGATTTGGGGTTTTACGCACGACGCGTTGTTTCCAGCCACGGTTTAGTGTAGGGGGGGCAGACTGTTGGTAAGGGTGTGTGTGTGTGTGTGTGTGTGTTTGTTTTACGCTGCAAAAAGTGTCTGCGCCGTTTGGGCGTGAAAAAGTCCGAAAGTGATTTAACGCGCAAAAACAAACAAAGGAAAAGCAGCAGAATAAGAACCTGGCAGAAATAAACTATTTTAAAATACAGTCTGATTTATTATTATTTGAAAACATATTTTATTTGTTTGCAAATAAAACGCCGAAGAGAAACAGCAACAGGCTCAGCGCGTAAAAGTGTTTTTTCCGCGTAAACAGCCGTAAATAAATCAGAGCTCCGCTGTGAGATTTCAGCTTTATTTTGATAAAAGATGAAATGTTGGAGCCTCGCTGCAGACCCCCCCCCCCCCGCCCCTCCCTCTCTTTTCTTGCAGCGTGCAGCGTTGGCGCATGTGTGTGTTTCCCTGCGCGTCATGATTGGCTGAGAGCGCAGCGGATGCCTTAATATTTAATACTGACGTCCCCTGGTTGGCTGAACGCTGGAAACGTCCAACCAATGTTTTTTTACTTCTTAGTGGCTGCGGCTCTAATTAATTGCAGCTGTCTGTCTCCTCTCGTGTGTGTGTGCGCGTGTGTGTGTGTGCGTGTGTGTGTTTCCCTTTTTCTCCCCAAAGCGAACATGAAATAGTTTGTTGCTCTCTACTTTCCTCCTTCCCAGCCGCCGATCCCCCCTTCCTCCCTTCCTCCTCCCTTGCTCCGGGTCCCGGTTCTCAGGCGGGCGGACCAGTTGGATCCCAGCTGTGGTGTCGGTCCGGTGATGTTGGACATGGGGGAGCGAAAAGAGCTGAAAATGATCCCGAAATCCTCCTTCTCCATAAACAGCCTGGTCCCGGAGGCCGTGCAGGGGGACAGCGGCGGGCCCCAGAACCAGAACCAGGTCCAGCACCTGCACCAGAGCCAGCTCCACCAGAACCAGGTCCAGCACCAGCTGCATCTGCAGCTGCAGCACCAGCACCAGCACCAGCACCAGCACCAGCACCGGGCGGCTCCGGGACACGGACCCGGACCCGGAGCCGCGGACGAAGCGGAGCAGAAGCCGCCGCCGCCGCCGCCGCAGGACGCCAAGGCGGAACCCAAAGGCAGCGAGTCCTCCGCGCAGGACGAGGACAAGGACAAGCCGCAGGACGACAAGAAGGACGCCAAGGACGCGGACGGGTCCGCCGCGTCCGGAAAGGACGGCGCCGACAAGAAGAGCGGGAAGTACGAGAAGCCGCCGTTCAGCTACAACGCGCTGATCATGATGGCGATCCGCCAGAGCCCCGAGAAGCGGCTGACGCTCAACGGCATCTACGAGTTCATCATGAAGAACTTCCCGTACTACCGGGAGAACAAGCAGGGCTGGCAGAACTCCATCCGCCACAACCTCAGCCTCAACAAGTGCTTCGTCAAGGTGCCGCGCCACTACGACGACCCGGGCAAAGGCAACTACTGGATGCTGGACCCCAGCAGCGACGACGTGTTCATCGGCGGAACCACCGGGAAGCTGCGGCGCCGCTCCACCACGTCCCGCGCCAAGCTGGCCTTCAAGCGCGGGGCGCGGCTCACGTCGGGCCTGACCTTCATGGACCGCGCCGGCTCCCTGTACTGGCCCATGTCGCCCTTCCTGTCGCTGCACCCGCACGCGCGCGCGGGCGGCGCGCTGGGCTACAACGGGACGTCGTCGGGCTACCCGGGCCACCCCATGTCCTACGGCACCATGCTGACCCAGAACATGGGCGCGGGCGGCGGCGGCGGCGGCGGCGGCCACGCGCCCTTCCCCGCGTCCAACGGGCTGAGCATGGAGCGGCTGGTCGGCGGCGAGCTGCCGTACGCGGCCACGCACCACCTGACGGCGGCGGCGCTGGCGGCGTCCGCGGTGCCGTGCGGGCTGTCGGTGCCGTGCTCCGGGGCCACGTACTCGCTGAACCCGTGCTCGGTCAACCTGCTGGCGGGCCAGACCAGCTACTTCTTCCCGCACGTGCCGCACCCGTCCATGAGCGCGGCGGCGGCGGCCGCGGCCGCGGCGGCGCAGGGCGGCGGGACGCTGCAGGCCGCGCGGGCCTCGGCCTCCAACTCCCCGCAGGCGCCGCCCTGTGACTCTCTGCGGCCCGGGCTGCCCGGGTCCCTGTCCGGGTCCCTGTCCGGGTCCCTGTCCGGGTCCCTGTCCGGGTCTCTGCCGGCCTTCTCCTCGGGACTTTCCGGGGGCCTCTCTGACTATTTCACGCACCAGAACCAGGGTTCGACGTCAAACCCGCTCATACACTAACCCCTGACCTCTGACCTCTGACCCCAACAGACTGGAACTGTAAGTTCGAACATTTTACACTGTAAAAAAAAAAAGACAAATTATTATAAACTATAGAAACAGAAGAAACTGCAAAACAAAAGCGCAGCAGCACCCTGACGTTTCCAGGTATTTTAATATTATTTTCTTGTAAATATCGTCTCCGTGTTCGTCTGTAAATTCTGTCGATGAAGCTGCAGCTGTTGTTGTTGTTGTTGTTGTTGTTGTTGTTGGAGGCTTTTACCTTTTATAGAAACGTGTAATTTAAAATAGTTTTGTCTAATTTGAGGTCTAAAAGAAAACACGGAAAATAAGAACCTGTCTGCAGTATTATTCTCCTCCGTTTGTTCACACGTTAACATCGTTTTTATTAGTTTTATATCCAGTAAATGTGTTTTTAAAGCAACTTTCTCCATTTCTCCACTAAAAAAACGTTCAAGTCATTTTTATAGACCAAAGAATCGTTTTTTAGGACATTTACAGTCAGTATTTAGCCGAGAACAAAACGAGGCCTGAAGCAGAAAGTGGACGAATGAGTGAATAAATGAATAGATGGATGAATGAATGAGTGAATGAATGAATAAATGAATAGATGGATGAATGAGTGGATGAAGCCTCCTTCTCTGCAGAAATGTTGTTTAAACAGATTTCGCCGCTTTTTAACACAAACTCCCTGAAACAGCAGAAACGTGATTTTCTGCAGCGTGTGATGAAGATGATGAAGATGATGATGATGATGATGGTGATGATGATGAAGATGCTGTTTGGTGTAAATCTTAGAGCAGCCAGTTCAGCTGCTCCTTTGCTCTGTACAGTCAGTGGCAGCAGAAACGTGTTCGTGTCTGAACTTTTCTTTCTGACGCTTCGTCTTTTGCTTCTTGTGGTTTTATCGCGTGTTTGTCGCTTTACAAAAGTCAAAAAGAGAAAATGTTTAACTCTAAAGTGAATAAAGAAGAGGTTCCATTCGTAACGACGCGGATCCTTTGTCTTTTCTCCGTCGTGTTTTCACTGTTTTATGCAGAAACTGAATAAATGTAAAATGTTTATTTGCAGAATTTTAGATTAAAATCGTTTGTGTTAAATTTGTGTTTCCTGGTTTTCCTGAGCTCACACACATTAAAAACATCCGGAACCAGCAGCTGCGGGTTTTATCCACACGTTCAATCTGCGGTTTCACGTGTGAATGTTGACGCGTGTGTTTGCGTGATTCGTGCGTGAACCGCTCGGGTCTGGTTCTGGCTCCAGCTTCGGCCTCCTGCTGGTTCTGGTCTGTGGGTCTGAATAAAACCTGGTTCCGCTGGTTCTGGTGCAGGTTTTTTTTTTTGGCCTCAAACGTCAAAGAAGCAGAAACGTTTTTATTTTTTATTCCTGATATTATTTTTATTTTTATTCCTATATTCCTCATCTTCTGGGCTTCGTGTTGGTTCTGTTTGATTAAACCAGTTTATTCTGATGAAGCAGCAGAATTGTTCTGTTTAATAAAATAGAAGCAGATTAATAAAATAAACATCCAGTCATTTCCTTATTTCACGTCTTTTTGTTTGTTTTTCCTCTTTTTTTCTGGACATTGAATCTATCTTCGTGTTTTCATGCTGCGTTCAGGGACCTGCTGCTCTGATCCCGGTTTGCTGAGTTTCTGCCGCGTGTGTGCGTTTCTGTGCGGGAAAGAGCCGCAGCTGCTGCCCCGCAGGCCGCGTCCTCCTCCTCTCATCCTCTCATCCTTTCCTCCTTTTTCTCCTTTTTCTCCTTTTCTCCTTTTTCCGTCTCTGTTCGCAGGTGAAGCAGAAACGCGCACTTTTAATTCTGTTCTTTTTTATTTCTGTTCTTTTTTATTTCTGTTCTTTTTTATTTCTGTTCTTTTTTATTTCTGTTCTTTTTTATTTCTGATCTTTTTTATTTCTGATCTTTTTTATTTCTGTTCTTTTTTAATTCTGTTCTTTTTTAATTCTGTTCTTTTTTATTTCTGTTCTTTTTTAATTCTGTTCTTTTTTATTTCTGTTCTTTTTTATTTCTGATCTTTTTTATTTCTGTTCTTTTTTAATTCTGTTCTTTTTTATTTCTGATCTTTTTTATTTCTGTTCTTTTTTATTTCTGTTCTTTTTTATTTCTGATCTTTTTTAATTCTGTTCTTTTTTATTTCTGATCTTTTTTATTTCTGTTCTTTTTTATTTCTGTTTTCTTATTTTTTATTTTCTGTCTCCAGAAGCGTCTTTGTTGTGTTGAAGCTGGATTCACGTTGTTTGTTGTTTGTTGTTTGTTGTTTGGACAAAAACACTCACAGATCATCGCGTTATTTTTCTGCGCGTTTCTACGTCTTTGTTCGTTTTTTACTCAGATGAGATTCTGCGTTTTGCCTAAAACGATGATTCTGTTCATTATAATTATTATTATCTATTGATAATAATCAATAGATAATAATAATAATGATGATAATAAAAATAAAATAATGATAACAACAATAATAATAATAATATGATAATAATGATAATCATAATAATCATACTAATAATAATACAGATAATAATAATCATGATAATAATGATAATAATCATACTAATACTAATATTAATATTAATAATAATAATAATAATACAGATAATAGTCATGATAATAATAATAATAATTACTACTATATTTGTTGTTGTTGTGCGTTTTTTTTTGTGTAAAACCAGTGGTTAATTTATTTCTGGATAAATCACGTGTCGTTTATTATTTCTATTCGTTTATTTTTTGTGTTTTTTTTCCATCTTTCGGCTCAAATGTTCCAGATTAAATTTCTGGACACAAACACGTTGAATCTGTTTTATTTTATTTTGGTGGGAAAACGCAACAAAACTACAAAATAAAAGCTTTTTTGTCTCTTGGCAGATATTTGAACCGACACCGAGGTCAGAGGTCAAAGCTGCAGTCAGATAAAAGATCACGTGTTTGTTTGGGTGGTTTAATGGACGGAACCAGATGCTGAAACATCTGGACCAGGAGCCTTTCTCCTCCTTTTTTTTTTTACTTTTTTCCGAGGCTCAAAAAGACGTGGATGACGTCAACGTTTTCACTTCCCATGATGCTCGGAGTCAAACACCTAAAATATTCATAAATAAATATTCATCTGAAACAGACAAACATGTGAATATTGGTGATTGATGATCAATCTGAAGCCGATATTATCATTAACAGTGATTATTGATCGTCTGGACGAGGGGTGTCCAACATGTGGCCTGGGGACCAGAACCGGACCAGAGGCTCTGATCCGGTCCACTGGGCTGACCAATGACATCTGAGGCAGTGAATGTTGTTCTGTGTCTGACATTAATGTCACAGTTTGGATCAGTAACATGTTGATAAGCAGGAGGATAAACACTGAACATCATCAGGTCAGTGTTCAGTAGAAGTATTTAGAATTACATTTAAGAAAAATAAGCAAAATAAGCAAAATCATGAAACATTGGATTTTAGGATAATTCAGTTTTTTCTCATCATCTGTTTCAAACTGAAGGTGAATTAGTCACGTAAATATTTATATTTATATTTGAAACAGAGCGATTTAAAGACCAGTACGAATTTATCCTTTTTATAAAGTGATTGATCCACTGATCAATAATAATTGACAGTCTACAGCTGATATTATCAATAGTGATTATTGATAGTCTATAGTTGACTTTTTAACTCCTTCATCGCTGTGGGTTTGGGATCATTGACCCCCCCACCTCTTGTTCAGGATCATCCTGATGCTCTCTAGCAAACCTCAGACATGGAGGTCTTTGTTCTCTGCAGGTCTTTCTCCATGTGGTTCTGGGGGTGTTCGCAGGATCATCACAGGATCCAGGTTTTCTCTGTACCCTGGTGCAGGTCCACAGTCCTGGTTCTGGTCCTGGTCCTGGTTCACAGCTCTTTGGTCTTGGAGGTTGAGGACAGGTGTTTCTACCCTGTTAATGACGTCATACAGGTGTCATTTTTACAGGTAACAGGGAGGAGCCTCTTAAAGGAGAAGCTTCTAGATTGTAGGATTTTAATGAGTTAACAGGTAAACTCCCCATTAGAATAAAACAATCTGATTGGTTTATTTTTATTGAGGAGTTTACTCGTTAACTCATTAAAATCCTACAATCTGATTGGTTTGTTGGATTCTTTCCCATTCTGTCTCTCACAGAACAGCGATGATAAAATCGTACAGGCCTTTGCAGACTCACGGTTCAGGACAAATATTCCTGAATATGTGATGTTAGCAGCTGGTTTCAGGTCAGTTTAAACTGTCATGAACTCTTAGTGTAAATATGACAAATATTCACAGGAAATCTGTTGATCAATTTCAGCCTCTAAACTCTCAAATCTGTTCATCAAAGCTCTTTAGAATCTGTGGATTCAGCTTCATGAGCTCAGGAAAATAAAAACTCAAAGGAAGAAATGTTCTGTCTGTAAAACCTAAAAATAAGACTTTAGTCTCCAAATCAGTTTAACAGTTTATCAGCTTTAAAACCTCAAATCTGTTCAACAAGCTGCTTCTGGTCAAAGGAATTAAACACGTTTCATTTGCTTTGTTCACGTTGTTGCTGCGACGTTCAGACTCGATGTTCAAATGAATCACAAAGATGTTTTAATGCTGTTTGAGACGTGAATCAGTGAAACGTTCATTCACTGTTGAATTATTGACGTGTGGACTGTGTTAGTTTCAGCTTCTGTTTGGTTTCACTCACGAGAAAAAACTCTGAAATTGTGCAAAAAGAAGAAATGACTTGATGTTTTGTTGATTTCCGTCTTTGAACATCACGGTTCTCAGATCAGCCACTCGACCCAACAAAGAGACGCTGAGCAGTAATTTGTCTGTTTCCTGCTGTATCTGAGTTAAACTAATCCAAGTGAAACAGAAGATTCTGTGAACAAAGCAGCTGCTGGAACCAGATCTGAGTCCAGAGATGTTATCAGCTCTGTGTTAAATGGGGTGACAGCAGTCAGAGAGCAGGAGGAGCAACTCGCCTCCTCCTCCTCCTCCTCCTCCTCTTCCTCCTCCTCCTCCTGCTCCTCCTCCTCCTCCTCCTCTTCCTCCTCCTCCTCCTCTTCCTCCTCTTCCTCCTCCTCCTCCTCCTCTTCCTCCTCCTGCTCCTCCTCCTCCTCCTCCTCCTCCTCCTCTTCCTCCTCCTCCTCCTCCTCCTCTTCCTCCTCCTCCTCCTCCTCCTCCTCTTCCTCCTCCTCCTCCTCCTCCTCCTCTTCCTCCTCCTCTTCCTCCTCTTCCTCCTCCTCCTCCTCCTCCTCCTCTTCCTCCTCTTCCTCCTCCTCCTCTTCCTCCTCCTCCTCCTCTTCCTCCTCCTCCTCCTCTTCCTCCTCTTCCTCCTCCTCCTCTTCCTCCTCCTCCTCCTCTTCCTCCTCCTCCTCCTCTTCCTCCTCTTCCTCCTCTTCCTCCTCTTCCTCCTCCTCCTCTTCCTCCTCCTCCTCCTCTTCCTCCTCCTCCTCCTCCTCCTCCTCTTCCTCCTCTTCCTCCTCCTCCTCTTCCTCCTCCTCCTCCTCTTCCTCCTCCTCCTCCTCTTCCTCCTCTTCCTCCTCCTCCTCTTCCTCCTCCTCCTCCTCTTCCTCCTCCTCCTCCTCTTCCTCCTCTTCCTCCTCTTCCTCCTCTTCCTCCTCCTCCTCTTCCTCCTCCTCCTCCT
>JAYKQN010000053.1:5000-12500 GCA_036785175.1 Eupleurogrammus muticus | reverse complement strand
AGCAACAAACACAGAACATTACACAAAAGTCTAAAACACGATGAAGTCAGTCAAACAGCGCCTGAGAGTCATGAATCAGGCTTTTATTTAATTCACATGTTGCCTAGCAACAGCTTGTCATTAACCTAATTAAGGTGTGTGAGGTGAGGACGTGAAGCTCCGCCCCTCTGCTGCTGGTCCAGTTGCATCGTGGGTAATGCTTGTGCCAGGTGGCCAGTTTTTAATCTGTTTCTGAGTCTCTGAAGTTTTACCTGAAAATGAAGACACCTGTGAACACGTCATGTGACCAATCGATTAGTTGTTGTTCTGATCATTGATTAATAAATTTGAGTCACTTTTAAATAATAAAATTTTTAAATCCACTGGTTCCAGCTTCTCAAACACTTTACATTTTATGAACCAAACGACTAATTGATTAATCAATTATCAGAATCGTTGTCAGTTGATCTGAAAATCACTTTGTATTTTATGTATGAAAGGTGCTTTATGAATAAAGTTCGATTCAAAGGTTGATGTTTCTTTGTTTGGTTGGTTCATCAATTAAGTCATCAATCAGCACTTTGATCAATTAAAACTGTTTCATGTGATGTTCCTTTTCAGGACTTCCTCGTCTCACATTTCGTCCAAATTTTGACGAGATTTCACAATGTTATTAAAATCTCTCGGATGTTTGCTCAGCAGATAAATGAAACGTCTCAGATCTGATGATTCATCTTCTTCCTGCTTCATGAACGTCATCATTTATTCTCTCAGGCCGCTTGTTTGTTTGACGCCTTCAGACAAGAAAATTCCACTTATTTCCCTCTAATTTATTGAGTTTCCTCCTTCGTGTTTGACAATGGAGACGCTGCCTATTTCTGTTTCATTCAAGTCACTTCTTTTCAAGTAACTTGAATGAAACAAGTCACTTGAAAAGAAGTTTTTTTTGCAACCCGGTCTCACGGCTTTACGTGTTAAGGTCACGAAAATTAATCTATTATTTCGTGGTCGGGTTACGAGTTGGGCTCTATTTTCGTGACTGGACAACGGTTCGATTGACGCTCTTTTTCGTGAGAGGACAACGATTCCTCACCCTGTGTATTTTAATGGGCAGTGCGTACACCACCGCAATGGTCACCAACTGGTTACTGAGAGACAGAAGCAAGAGAGAAATTTGTGCGCGTCAGCTCCAAAGAGCTTTCGCCGTGTTTGACCCATTTCATTTCAAATTGAGTTAGGCCTATAAAATCTAGCACTGTTCTAATTTGTCGACGCGGTGGTTGTAGCGTTGTCATACGTGGTCAAAGAAAAGACCAGTCCAGATCGCGGGCATTTTAATTAGCCTTCTAGTGAATGAGCGCTTTCGGATACAAAAATATAACCGATATAAAACTACACATTTGCTGCTGGAGGAGTAATGGGTTGATTCTTGGTTGTGTGAGTGAAAATGTAATGGGTGGTTTATTGGTTAAATCCCATGTGTCCGATCGATTTCAATGGCTTCTCTAAAATCTTTGGTTGGACTCTGGACTGTCTGCATAAAGGGGGATATCCCTAGCGTGCTACTCCCCTTGAGAAAATAAATGACGTTTGAAGCTCAACCAATCAGAGGCAGAGTACGGCGAACGCCGCGTGCCATGGATAGCGTTGACCAGTCACGAAAAATAGCGCTGTGGATCTTGGGGGGCGTAGCCGTCGCCGTACTAAAAAACACACAACACAATGTACAAATTCGCAGAATTTGTTAATACGCATACACAGTATGCATTATCGACAGAATGGAGAGAAAATGCTAATAAATAGTAAGAAGAAGAAAAAGTATGCAAAGCATATATACATACATACATGGACGTACATACCTACATACATACACATACACACATATTTGCATATATATATATGGACATACATATCCACGCACATACCCACATGTACACATACATAGCACACACTTTTAGCGTGTGTTTAAGGCACTTAGCATATGTTTAAGGCACTTTAGCGTGTGTTTAAGGAACTTAGCATATGTTTAAGGCACTTTAGCGTGTGTTTAAGGAACTTAAGCATGTGTTTAAGGAACTTTAGCATGTGTTTAAGGCACTTAGCATGTGTTTAAGGCACTTTAGTGTGTGTTTAAGGAACTTTAGCATGTGTTTAAGGCACTTTAGCGTGTGTTTAAGGAACTTTAGCATGTGTTTAAGGAACTTTAGCATGTGTTTAAGGAACTTTAGTGTGTATTTAAGGCGCTTTATCATGTGTTTAAGGCACTTTAGCATGTGTTTAAGGCACTTTAGCATGTGTTAAAGGAACTTTAGCATGTGTTTAAGGCACTTTAGCATGTGTTAAAGGAACTTTAGCATGTGTTTAAGGCACTTTAGCATGTGTTAAAGGAACTTTAGCATGTGTTTAAGGCACTTTAGCACAGTTTTAAGGAACTTTATCATGTGTTTAAGGAACTTTAGCATGTGTTTAAGGAACTTTAGCATGTGTTTAAGGAACTTTAGCGTGTATTTAAGGCGCTTTATCATGTGTTTAAGGCACTTTAGCACAGTTTTAAGGAACTTTATCATGTGTTTAAGGAACTTTAGCATGTGTTTAAGGCACTTTAGCACAGTTTTAAGGAACTTTATCATGTGTTTAAGGAACTTTATCATGTGTTTAAGGCACTTTAGCATGTGTTTAAGGAACTTTAGCATGTGTTTAAGGAACTTTAGCATGTGTTTAAGGAACTTTAGCGTGTATTTAAGGCGCTTTACCATGTGTTTAAGGCACTTTAGCACAGTTTTAAGGAACTTTATCATGTGTTTAAGGAACTTTAGCATGTGTTTAAGGCACTTTAGCATGTGTTTAAGGAAATTTATCATGTGTTTAAGGCACTTTAGCATGTGTTTAAGGAACTTTAGCAACCGTTTAAGGCACTTTAGCATGTGTTTAAGGCACTTTAGCATGTGTTTAAGGAACTTTAGCATGTGTTTAAGGCACTTTAGCACAGTTTTAAGGAACTTTAGCATGTGTTTAAGGAACTTTATCATGTGTTTAAGGCACTTTAGCATGTGTTTAAGGAACTTTAGCATGTGTTTAAGGAACTTTAGCATGTGTTTAAGGAACTTTAGCGTGTATTTAAGGCGCTTTACCATGTGTTTAAGGCACTTTAGCACAGTTTTAAGGAACTTTATCATGTGTTTAAGGAACTTTAGCATGTGTTTAAGGCACTTTAGCATGTGTTTAAGGAAATTTATCATGTGTTTAAGGCACTTTAGCATGTGTTTAAGGAACTTTAGCAACCGTTTAAGGCACTTTAGCATGTGTTTAAGGCACTTTAGCATGTGTTTAAGGAACTTTAGCATGTGTTTAAGGAACTTTAGCATGTGTTTAAGGAACTTTAGCATGTGTTTAAGGCACTTTAGCACAGTTTTAAGGAACTTTAGCATGTGTTTAAGGAACTTTAGCGTGTATTTAAGGCGCTTTATCATGTGTACAAGGCACTTTAGCATGTGTTTAAGGCATTTTAGCATGTGTTTAAGGAACTTTAGCATGTGTTTAAGGCACTTTAGCATGTGTTTAAGGAACTTTAGCATGTGTTTAAGGCACTTTAGCATGTGTTTAAGGAACTTTAGCATGTGTTTAAGGAACTTTAGCATGTGTTTAAGGCATTTTAGCATGTGTTTAAGGAACTTTAGCGTGTGTTTGAGGCTGGAACTAAGTAGAACATATATATCTTTTATATGTATGTTCTTCTGTCCTTCTTGGACAAAAACATCTCCCTCTCCACCAATCAGCTTCCTGGTTGGACCATGTGACTCGTCCTAGCCCAGAGTGCAGGTGTTTGTCTCCCGTGGCGATGATGGCGTCTGGGTCGGGGTTTAAAGTCGCTTCCCAGGTGACTGCATTAGACTTTCTGGAGGCTGAAGGTGAGAAAATATTCTCTGAGTCAACGAGAATGTCATTTCCCAGGAGGACAAATACCAGTGTGACGGCTTCTTACATTCCTGTGTTTCTTTGCTGTGTTGAATTGTTTCGGGTTCATGGTCAAACACAGACGTGTCAAAGAAAAAAGAAACTAAAAAATCCACAAAAATACAAGACTCAACAGCTCCCAGTGTTAGTTGTGATCAATTTTTTTATTTTACAGCATAGAAACCTCAACCCAACTGCCAGAAATAATCCAGAAAGTTTGTGTATTATTATTTTTTTACAGTACAAGTACCGTATTTCTGTTTACAGGATTGTGTTTTAACTGTAAGAAAAAAATAATTTAAACGTTGTTAATAGTTTGTATTGTCAGTATTAGGTAAGTATTTTTCATCAAGAACTCTTAAATTCACAAAGACTCGACCACATCTGATGAGATTTTTGCTTTTAGTTGTTTTATAACGGAAATTGTAGGAAAAAACATGAATAAAGTGAAGAAATATCACCAGAAAAGTCAGCTGATGTTTCATTCGTGAATGTTGATTCTGAATGTGAATATGAATATTATTTAATTATGTAAGAAGAACATAAATAAAACTGAACCGAGCTGTGTCACAGAATCACTGGTTTCATCTCTAACAATATGTTGTTTTACAAGCTCTGTAATTATCCATCATTACTGCACAAAACACTCAGGTTATTACACCACTGTTGTATTATTATCCTATATTATTCATTTTATCATTTGTTGGTTTAAATGTTGTGGGTTACAAGATAAAAACCGAAATAATTTGGTCTAAAATCTACTCAATAACAAGCAAAAGTCAAAATAAATGAGTAAAAGTACAAGTACCATGAGGAAAATGTACTTAAAAGATCAAAAGTACTATTACAGTATTAAAGTATTCAAGTTAGTCCCTTTAAGACCCTGGTCTGACCTGGTCTGACCTGGTCTGGTTGGATTTGGTTCAGATTATGAGCCTGTTAGACCCTGTAGGACCCTGTTAGTCCTTGTTGATCTGTCTTAGACTCTGCTAGATCCTGGTCTGGCCTAGACTGATCCTGATCCTGTCTGATCCTTGGTCTTTGAAGCTAAAGAGGCTAAGCTAAAGAGGCTAAGCTAAAGAGGCTACATCAGGTCTTTAAAGGTAGTGTATCTAAAGGACCTTCAGTCTCCAAGCTAAATAAGCTAAAACACATTGGGTTATTATAGCTAGTAGCTAAAGCACATTAGGGCTGTAGCTCACGCAGCTCACGCAGCTCACGCAGCTCACGCAGCTCACGCAGCTCACGCAGCCCACGCAGCTCACGCAGCCCACGCAGCTCACCCAGCTCACGCAGCCCACGCAGCCCACGCAGCTCACGCAGCTCACGCAGCTCACGCAGCCCACGCAGCTACAGGTGTTAGCTAGCTAGCTTCTCTGTTTCTGCTGTAGTTGCAGATAAAAACAGCTTCAGCATCGACGTTTCCACGATGAGGAATAAACATCACGATAGACACAAGCTGACGAAGTGATGACGTCAGACGTTTGTAAAACAAACCAGAGGAACTGATATAAAAATGTTCTTTTCTGGGAATTTCATTGATTTGTGTTGGTGCTGGTGGTCATGATTGTAAATAAAGAGGCTGGTAAACTGATCTCAGCTCCAACCTACACACACACACACACACACACACACACACACCATCAGCCTTTATTTCAAAGCTGCGAGGTAATCGATGCAGCAGATTACAACGTCAAACATCAAGTTAGTGAATAAACAAACATGAGGCAGCGTCATGGATCTGATTTAAAGACCTGGGATGATTGACAGGTCCAAAAATCTGAAATGAAGACGTTTATAAAGACATGAGGACATAAGGACATGAAGACATGAGGAAATGAGGACATGAAGACATGAAGACATAAAACATGAAGACATGAAGACATGAGGACATGAGGACATGAAGACATAAAAACATGGAGACATGAGGACATGAAGACATTAGGACATGAAGACATGAAGACATGAGGACATGAGGACATGAAGACATGAAGACATGAGGACATGAGGACATGAAGACATGAAGACATGAAGACATGAAGACATGAAGACATGAAGACATGAGAACATGAGGACATGAAGACATGAAGACATGAAGACATGAGAACATGAGGACATGAGGACATGAAGACATGAAGAAATAAAGACATGAAGACATGAAGACATGATGACATGAGGACATGAAGACATGAGGACATGAAGACATGAAGACATGAAGATATGAGGACATGAGGACATGACGACATGAAGACATGAAGACATGAGGACATGAGGACATGAAGACATGAAGACATGAGGACATGAGGACATGAGGACATGAAGACATGAAGACATGAAGACATGAAGACATGAGGACATGAGGACATGAAGACATGAGGACATGAGGACATGAAGACATGAAGACATGAAAACATGAGGACATGGAGACATGAGGACATGAAGACATGAAGACATGAAGACATGAGGACATGGAGACATGAGGACATGAAGACATGAGGACATGAGGACATGGAGACATGAGGACATGAAGACATGAAGACATGAGAACATGAGGACATGAGGACATGAAGACATGAGGACATGAGGACATGAAGACATGAAGACATAAAAACATGGAGACATGAGGACATGAAGACATTAGGACATGAAGACATGAAGACATGAGGACATGAGGACATGAAGACATGAAGACATGAGGACATGAGGACATGAAGACATGAAGACATGAGGACATGAGGACATGAAGACATGAAGACATGAAGACATGAGAACATGAGGACATGAGGACATGAAGACATGAAGAAATAAAGACATGAAGACATGAAGACATGATGACATGAGGACATGAGGACATGAGGACATGAAGACATAAAAACATGGAGACATGAGGACATGAAGACATTAGGACATGAAGACATGAAGACATGAGGACATGAGGACATGAAGACATGAAGACATGAGGACATGAGGACATGAAGACATGAAGACATGAAGACATGAGGACATGAGGACATGAAGACATGAAGACATGAAGACATGAGAACATGAGGACATGAGGACATGAAGACATGAAGAAATAAAGACATGAAGACATGAAGACATGATGACATGAGGACATGAAGACATGAGGACATGAAGACATGAAGACATGAAGATATGAGGACATGAAGACATGAGGACATGACGACATGAAGACATGAAGACATGAGGACATGAGGACATGAAGACATGAAGACATGAAGACATGAGGACATGAGGACATGAGGACATGAAGACATGAAGACATGAGGACATGGAGACATAAGGACATGGAGACATGAAAACATGAGGACATGGAGACATGAGGACATGAAGACATGAAGACATGAAGACATGAGGACATGAGGACATGAAGACATGAAGACATGAGGACATGAGGACATGAGGACATGAAGACATGAGGACATGAGGACATGAAGACATGAAGACATGAAAACATGAGGACATGGAGACATGAGGACATGAAGACATGAAGACATGAAGACATGAGGACATGGAGACATGAGGACATGAAGACATGAGGACATG
>JAYKQN010000119.1:0-60015 GCA_036785175.1 Eupleurogrammus muticus | reverse complement strand
TCGCTTAAAGTGCTTCTCTCGGCCTGAAAAGCACATAGACATAGATTTGGCCGTTTCTCAATGAAAATCGCAATATTTTCAACTAAAACCTTGTATCCTACTAGTTTATGTGCTATCCTATTGTTTTCAGTGAGAAATTTAGTGGGGACAAGTTTTTTATTCATGTTATAGCATGTTTATCTTTTTTATTCGCTTAAAGTGCTTCTCTCGGCCTGAAAAGCACATAGACATAGATTTGGCCGTTTCTCAATGAAAATGCAATATTTTCAACTAAAACCTTGTATCCTACTAGTTTATGTGCTATCCTATTGTTTTCAGTGAGAAATTTAGTGGGGACAAGTTTTTTATTCATGTTATAGCATGTTTATCTTTTTTATTCGCTTAAAGTGCTTCTCTCGGCCTGAAAAGCACATAGACATAGATTTGGCCGTTTCTCAATGAAAATGCAATATTTTCAACTAAAACCTTGTATCCTACTAGTTTATGTGCTATCCTATTGTTTTCAGTGAGAAATTTAGTGGGGACAAGTTTTTTATTCATGTTATAGCATGTTTATCTTTTTTATTCGCTTAAAGTGCTTCTCTCGGCCTGAAAAGCACATAGACATAGATTTGGCCGTTTCTCAATGAAAATGCAATATTTTCAACTAAAACCTTGTATCCTACTAGTTTATGTGCTATCCTATTGTTTTCAGTGAGAAATTTAGTGGGGACAAGTTTTTTATTCATGTTATAGCATGTTTATCTTTTTTATTCGCTTAAAGTGCTTCTCTCGGCTGAAAAGCACATAGACATAGATTTGGCCGTTTCTCAATGAAAATGCAATATTTTCAACTAAAACCTTGTATCCTACTAGTTTATGTGCTATCCTATTGTTTTCAGTGAGAAATTTAGTGGGGACAAGTTTTTTATTCATGTTATAGCATGTTTATCTTTTTTATTCGCTTAAAGTGCTTCTCTCGGCCTGAAAAGCACATAGACATAGATTTGGCCGTTTCTCAATGAAAATGCAATATTTTCAACTAAAACCTTGTATCCTACTAGTTTATGTGCTATCCTATTGTTTTCAGTGAGAAATTTAGTGGGGACAAGTTTTTTATTCATGTTTATCTTTTTTTATTCGCTTAAAGTGCTTCTCTCGGCCTGAAAAGCACATAGACATAGATTTGGCCGTTTCTCAATGAAAATGCAATATTTTCAACTAAAACCTTGTATCCTACTAGTTTATGTGCTATCCTATTGTTTTCAGTGAGAAATTTAGTGGGGACAAGTTTTTTATTCATGTTTATCTTTTTTATTCGCTTAAAGTGCTTCTCTCGGCCTGAAAAGCACATAGACATAGATTTGGCCGTTTCTCAATGAAAATGCAATATTTTCAACTAAAACCTTGTATCCTACTAGTTTATGTGCTATCCTATTGTTTTCAGTGAGAAATTTAGTGGGGACAAGTTTTTTATTCATGTTATAGCATGTTTATCTTTTTATTCGCTTAAAGTGCTTCTCTCGGCCTGAAAAGCACATAGACATAGATTTGGCCGTTTCTCAATGAAAATGCAATATTTTCAACTAAAACCGTGTATCCTACTAGTTTATGTGCTATCCTATTGTTTTCAGTGAGAAATTTAGTGGGGACAAGTTTTTATTCATGTTATAGCATGTTTATCTTTTTTATTCGCTTAAAGTGCTTCTCTCGGCCTGAAAAGCACATAGACATAGATTTGGCCGTTTCTCAATGAAAATGCAATATTTTCAACTAAAACCTTGTATCCTACTAGTTTATGTGCTATCCTATTGTTTTCAGTGAGAAATTTAGTGGGGACAAGTTTTTTATTCATGTTATAGCATGTTTATCTTTTTTATTCGCTTAAAGTGCTTCTCTCGGCCTGAAAAGCACATAGACATAGATTTGGCCGTTTCTCAATGAAAATGCAATATTTTCAACTAAAACCTTGTATCCTACTAGTTTATGTGCTATCCTATTGTTTTCAGTGAGAAATTTAGTGGGGACAAGTTTTTTATTCATGTTATAGCATGTTTATCTTTTTTATTCGCTTAAAGTGCTTCTCTCGGCCTGAAAAGCACATAGACATAGATTTGGCCGTTTCTCAATGAAAATGCAATATTTTCAACTAAAACCTTGTATCCTACTAGTTTATGTGCTATCCTATTGTTTTCAGTGAGAAATTTAGTGGGGACAAGTTTTTTATTCATGTTATGGCATGTTTATCTTTTTTATTCGCTTAAAGTGCTTCTCTCGGCCTGAAAAGCACATAGACATAGATTTGGCCGTTTCTCAATGAAAATGCAATATTTTCAACTAAAACCTTGTATCCTACTAGTTTATGTGCTATCCTATTGTTTTCAGTGAGAAATTTAGTGGGGACAAGTTTTTTATTCATGTTATAGCATGTTTATCTTTTTTATTCGCTTAAAGTGCTTCTCTCGGCCTGAAAAGCACATAGACATAGATTTGGCCTTTTCTCAATGAAAATGCAATATTTTCAACTAAAACCTTGTATCCTACTAGTTTATGTGCTATCCTATTGTTTTCAGTGAGAAATTTAGTGGGGACAAGTTTTTTATTCATGTTATAGCATGTTTATCTTTTTTATTCGCTTAAAGTGCTTCTCTCGGCCTGAAAAGCACATAGACATAGATTTGGCCGTTTCTCAATGAAAATGCAATATTTTCAACTAAAACCTTGTATCCTACTAGTTTATGTGCTATCCTATTGTTTTCAGTGAGAAATTTAGTGGGGACAAGTTTTTTATTCATGTTATAGCATGTTTATCTTTTTTATTCGCTTAAAGTGCTTCTCTCGGCCTGAAAAGCACATAGACATAGATTTGGCCGTTTCTCAATGAAAATGCAATATTTTCAACTAAAACCTTGTATCCTACTAGTTTATGTGCTATCCTATTGTTTTCAGTGAGAAATTTAGTGGGGACAAGTTTTTTATTCATGTTATGGCATGTGTATCTTTTTTATTCGCTTAAAGTGCTTCTCTCGGCCTGAAAAGCACATAGACATAGATTTGGCCGTTTCTCAATGAAAATGCAATATTTTCAACTAAAACCTTGTATCCTACTAGTTTATGTGCTATCCTATTGTTTTCAGTGAGAAATTTAGTGGGGACAAGTTTTTTATTCATGTTATAGCATGTTTATCTTTTTTATTCGCTTAAAGTGCTTCTCTCGGCCTGAAAAGCACATAGACATAGATTTGGCCGTTTCTCAATGAAAATGCAATATTTTCAACTAAAACCTTGTATCCTACTAGTTTATGTGCTATCCTATTGTTTTCAGTGAGAAATTTAGTGGGGACAAGTTTTTTATTCATGTTATAGCATGTTTATCTTTTTTATTCGCTTAAAGTGCTTCTCTCGGCCTGAAAAGCACATAGACATAGATTTGGCCGTTTCTCAATGAAAATGCAATATTTTCAACTAAAACCTTGTATCCTACTAGTTTATGTGCTATCCTATTGTTTTCAGTGAGAAATTTAGTGGGGACAAGTTTTTTATTCATGTTATAGCATGTTTATCTTTTTTATTCGCTTAAAGTGCTTCTCTCGGCCTGAAAAGCACATAGACATAGATTTGGCCGTTTCTCAATGAAAATGCAATATTTTCAACTAAAACCTTGTATCCTACTAGTTTATGTGCTATCCTATTGTTTTCAGTGAGAAATTTAGTGGGGACAAGTTTTTTATTCATGTTATAGCATGTTTATCTTTTTTATTCGCTTAAAGTGCTTCTCTCGGCCTGAAAAGCACATAGACATAGATTTGGCCTTTTCTCAATGAAAATGCAATATTTTCAACTAAAACCTTGTATCCTACTAGTTTATGTGCTATCCTATTGTTTTCAGTGAGAAATTTAGTGGGGACAAGTTTTTTATTCATGTTATGGCATGTTTATCTTTTTTATTCGCTTAAAGTGCTTCTCTCGGCCTGAAAAGCACATAGACATAGATTTGGCCGTTTCTCAATGAAAATGCAATATTTTCAACTAAAACCTTGTATCCTACTAGTTTATGTGCTATCCTATTGTTTTCAGTGAGAAATT
Source organism: Eupleurogrammus muticus (assembly GCA_036785175.1). NCBI lineage: Eukaryota > Metazoa > Chordata > Actinopteri > Scombriformes > Trichiuridae > Eupleurogrammus > Eupleurogrammus muticus. The sequence continues at coordinate 55,950 of JAYKQN010000119.1, read as the reverse complement.
TAGTGGGGACAAGTTTTTTATTCATGTTATAGCATGTTTATCTTTTTTATTCGCTTAAAGTGCTTCTCTCGGCCTGAAAAGCACATAGACATAGATTTGGCCGTTTCTCAATGAAAATGCAATATTTTCAACTAAAACCTTGTATCCTACTAGTTTATGTGCTATCCTATTGTTTTCAGTGAGAAATTTAGTGGGGACAAGTTTTTTATTCATGTTATAGCATGTTTATCTTTTTTATTCGCTTAAAGTGCTTCTCTCGGCCTGAAAAGCACATAGACATAGATTTGGCCGTTTCTCAATGAAAATGCAATATTTTCAACTAAAACCTTGTATCCAACTAGTTTATGTGCTATCCTATTGTTTTCAGTGAGAAATTTAGTGGGGACAAGTTTTTTATTCATGTTATAGCATGTTTATCTTTTTTATTCGCTTAAAGTGCTTCTCTCGGCCTGAAAAGCACATAGACATAGATTTGGCCGTTTCTCAATGAAAATGCAATATTTTCAACTAAAACCTTGTATCCTACTAGTTTATGTGCTATCCTATTGTTTTCAGTGAGAAATTTAGTGGGGACAAGTTTTTTATTCATGTTATAGCATGTTTATCTTTTTTATTCGCTTAAAGTGCTTCTCTCGGCCTGAAAAGCACATAGACATAGATTTGGCCGTTTCTCAATGAAAATGCAATATTTTCAACTAAAACCTTGTATCCTACTAGTTTATGTGCTATCCTATTGTTTTCAGTGAGAAATTTAGTGGGGACAATTTTTTTATTCATGTTATAGCATGTTTATCTTTTTTATTCGCTTAAAGTGTTTCTCTCGGCCTGAAAAGCACATAGACATAGATTTGGCCGTTTCTCAATGAAAATGCAATATTTTCAACTAAAACCTTGTATCCTACTAGTTTATGTGCTATCCTATTGTTTTCAGTGAGAAATTTAGTGGGGACAAGTTTTTTATTCATATTATAGCATGTTTATCTTTTTTATTCGCTTAAAGTGCTTCTCTCGGCCTGAAAAGCACATAGACATAGATTTGGCCTTTTCTCAATGAAAATGCAATATTTTCAACTAAAACCTTGTATCCTACTAGTTTATGTGCTATCCTATTGTTTTCAGTGAGAAATTTAGTGGGGACAAGTTTTTTATTCATGTTATAGCATGTTTATCTTTTTTATTCGCTTAAAGTGCTTCTCTCGGCCTGAAAAGCACATAGACATAGATTTGGCCGTTTCTCAATGAAAATGCAATATTTTCAACTAAAACCTTGTATCCTACTAGTTTATGTGCTATCCTATTGTTTTCAGTGAGAAATTTAGTGGGGACAAGTTTTTTATTCATGTTATAGCATGTTTATCTTTTTTATTCGCTTAAAGTGCTTCTCTCGGCCTGAAAAGCACATAGACATAGATTTGGCCGTTTCTCAATGAAAATGCAATATTTTCAACTAAAACCTTGTATCCTACTAGTTTATGTGCTATCCTATTGTTTTCAGTGAGAAATTTAGTGGGGACAAGTTTTTTATTCATGTTATGGCATGTTTATCTTTTTTATTCGCTTAAAGTGCTTCTCTCGGCCTGAAAAGCACATAGACATAGATTTGGCCGTTTCTCAATGAAAATGCAATATTTTCAACTAAAACCTTGTATCCTACTAGTTTATGTGCTATCCTATTGTTTTCAGTGAGAAATTTAGTGGGGACAAGTTTTTTATTCATGTTATAGCATGTTTATCTTTTTTATTCGCTTAAAGTGCTTCTCTCGGCCTGAAAAGCACATAGACATAGATTTGGCCGTTTCTCAATGAAAATGCAATATTTTCAACTAAAACCTTGTATCCTACTAGTTTATGTGCTATCCTATTGTTTTCAGTGAGAAATTTAGTGGGGACAAGTTTTTTATTCATGTTATAGCATGTTTATCTTTTTTATTCGCTTAAAGTGCTTCTCTCGGCCTGAAAAGCACATAGACATAGATTTGGCCGTTTCTCAATGAAAATGCAATATTTTCAACTAAAACCTTGTATCCTACTAGTTTATGTGCTATCCTATTGTTTTCAGTGAGAAATTTAGTGGGGACAAGTTTTTTATTCATGTTATAGCATGTTTATCTTTTTTATTCGCTTAAAGTGCTTCTCTCGGCCTGAAAAGCACATAGACATAGATTTGGCCGTTTCTCAATGAAAATGCAATATTTTCAACTAAAACCTTGTATCCTACTAGTTTATGTGCTATCCTATTGTTTTCAGTGAGAAATTTAGTGGGGACAAGTTTTTTATTCATGTTATAGCATGTTTATCTTTTTTATTCGCTTAAAGTGCTTCTCTCGGCCTGAAAAGCACATAGACATAGATTTGGCCGTTTCTCAATGAAAATGCAATATTTTCAACTAAAACCTTGTATCCAACTAGTTTATGTGCTATCCTATTGTTTTCAGTGAGAAATTTAGTGGGGACAAGTTTTTTATTCATGTTATAGCATGTTTATCTTTTTTATTCGCTTAAAGTGCTTCTCTCGGCCTGAAAAGCACATAGACATAGATTTGGCCGTTTCTCAATGAAAATGCAATATTTTCAACTAAAACCTTGTATCCTACTAGTTTATGTGCTATCCTATTGTTTTCAGTGAGAAATTTAGTGGGGACAAGTTTTTTATTCATGTTATGGCATGTTTATCTTTTTTATTCGCTTAAAGTGCTTCTCTCGGCCTGAAAAGCACAAAGACATAGATTTGGCCGTTTCTCAATGAAAATGCAATATTTTCAACTAAAACCTTGTATCCTACTAGTTTATGTGCTATCCTATTGTTTTCAGTGAGAAATTTAGTGGGGACAAGTTTTTTATTCATGTTATAGCATGTTTATCTTTTTTATTCGCTTAAAGTGCTTCTCTCGGCCTGAAAAGCACATAGACATAGATTTGGCCGTTTCTCAATGAAAATGCAATATTTTCAACTAAAACCTTGTATCCAACTAGTTTATGTGCTATCCTATTGTTTTCAGTGAGAAATTTAGTGGGGACAAGTTTTTTATTCATGTTATAGCATGTTTATCTTTTTTATTCGCTTAAAGTGCTTCTCTCGGCCTGAAAAGCACATAGACATAGATTTGGCCGTTTCTCAATGAAAATGCAATATTTTCAACTAAAACCTTGTATCCTACTAGTTTATGTGCTATCCTATTGTTTTCAGTGAGAAATTTAGTGGGGACAAGTTTTTTATTCATGTTATAGCATGTTTATCTTTTTTATTCGCTTAAAGTGCTTCTCTCGGCCTGAAAAGCACATAGACATAGATTTGGCCGTTTCTCAATGAAAATGCAATATTTTCAACTAAAACCTTGTATCCTACTAGTTTATGTGCTATCCTATTGTTTTCAGTGAGAAATTTAGTGGGGACAAGTTTTTTATTCATGTTATAGCATGTTTATCTTTTTTATTCGCTTAAAGTGCTTCTCTCGGCCTGAAAAGCACATAGACATAGATTTGGCCGTTTCTCAATGAAAATGCAATATTTTCAACTAAAACCTTGTATCCAACTAGTTTATGTGCTATCCTATTGTTTTCAGTGAGAAATTTAGTGGGGACAAGTTTTTTATTCATGTTATAGCATGTTTATCTTTTTTATTCGCTTAAAGTGCTTCTCTCGGCCTGAAAAGCACATAGACATAGATTTGGCCGTTTCTCAATGAAAATGCAATATTTTCAACTAAAACCTTGTATCTAACTAGTTTATGTGCTATCCTATTGTTTTCAGTGAGAAATTTAGTGGGGACAAGTTTTTTATTCATGTTATAGCATGTTTATCTTTTTTATTCGCTTAAAGTGCTTCTCTCGGCCTGAAAAGCACATAGACATAGATTTGGCCGTTTCTCAATGAAAATGCAATATTTTCAACTAAAACCTTGTATCCTACTAGTTTATGTGCTATCCTATTGTTTTCAGTGAGAAATTTAGTGGGGACAAGTTTTTTATTCATGTTATAGCATGTTTATCTTTTTTATTCGCTTAAAGTGCTTCTCTAGGCCTGAAAAGCACATAGACATAGATTTGGCCGTTTCTCAATGAAAATGCAATATTTTCAACTAAAACCTTGTATCCTACTAGTTTATGTGCTATCCTATTGTTTTCAGTGAGAAATTTAGTGGGGACAAGTTTTTTATTCATGTTATAGCATGTTTATCTTTTTTTTTCGCTTAAAGTGCTTCTCTCGGCCTGAAAAGCACATAGACATAGATTTGGCCGTTTCTCAATGAAAATGCAATATTTTCAACTAAAACCTTGTATCCAACTAGTTTATGTGCTATCCTATTGTTTTCAGTGAGAAATTTAGTGGGGACAAGTTTTTTATTCATGTTATAGCATGTTTATCTTTTTTATTCGCTTAAAGTGCTTCTCTCGGCCTGAAAAGCACATAGACATAGATTTGGCCGTTTCTCAATGAAAATGCAATATTTTCAACTAAAACCTTGTATCCAACTAGTTTATGTGCTATCCTATTGTTTTCAGTGAGAAATTTAGTGGGGACAAGTTTTTTATTCATGTTATAGCATGTTTATCTTTTTTATTCGCTTAAAGTGCTTCTCTCGGCCTGAAAAGCACATAGACATAGATTTGGCCGTTTCTCAATGAAAATGCAATATTTTCAACTAAAACCGTGTATCCTACTAGTTTATGTGCTATCCTATCGTTTTCAGTGAGAAATTTAGTGGGGACAAGTTTTTTATTCATGTTATAGCATGTTTATCTTTTTTATTCGCTTAAAGTGCTTCTCTCGGCCTGAAAAGCACATAGACATAGATTTGGCCGTTTCTCAATGAAAATGCAATATTTTCAACTAAAACCTTGTATCCTACTAGTTTATGTGCTATCCTATTGTTTTCAGTGAGAAATTTAGTGGGGACAAGTTTTTTATTCATGTTATAGCATGTTTATCTTTTTTATTCGCTTAAAGTGCTTCTCTCGGCCTGAAAAGCACATAGACATAGATTTGGCCGTTTCTCAATGAAAATGCAATATTTTCAACTAAAACCTTGTATCCTACTAGTTTATGTGCTATCCTATTGTTTTCAGTGAGAAATTTAGTGGGGACAAGTTTTTTATTCATGTTATAGCATGTTTATCTTTTTTATTCGCTTAAAGTGCTTCTCTCGGCCTGAAAAGCACATAGACATAGATTTGGCCGTTTCTCAATGAAAATGCAATATTTTCAACTAAAACCTTGTATCCAACTAGTTTATGTGCTATCCTATTGTTTTCAGTGAGAAATTTAGTGGGGACAAGTTTTTTATTCATGTTATAGCATGTTTATCTTTTTTATTCGCTTAAAGTGCTTCTCTCGGCCTGAAAAGCACATAGACATAGATTTGGCCGTTTCTCAATGAAAATGCAATATTTTCAACTAAAACCTTGTATCCTACTAGTTTATGTGCTATCCTATTGTTTTCAGTGAGAAATTTAGTGGGGACAAGTTTTTTATTCATGTTATAGCATGTTTATCTTTTTTATTCGCTTAAAGTGCTTCTCTCGGCCTGAAAAGCACATAGACATAGATTTGGCCGTTTCTCAATGAAAATGCAATATTTTCAACTAAAACCTTGTATCCTACTAGTTTATGTGCTATCCTATTGTTTTCAGTGAGAAATTTAGTGGGGACAAGTTTTTTATTCATGTTATAGCATGTTTATCTTTTTTATTCGCTTAAAGTGCTTCTCTCGGCCTGAAAAGCACATAGACATAGATTTGGCCGTTTCTCAATGAAAATGCAATATTTTCAACTAAAACCTTATATCCTACTAGTTTATGTGCTATCCTATTGTTTTCAGTGAGAAATTTAGTGGGGACAAGTTTTTTATTCATGTTATAGCATGTTTATCTTTTTTATTCGCTTAAAGTGCTTCTCTCGGCCTGAAAAGCACATAGACATAGATTTGGCCGTTTCTCAATGAAAATGCAATATTTTCAACTAAAACCTTGTATCCTACTAGTTTATGTGCTATCGAATTGTTTTCAGTGAGAAATTTAGTGGGGACAAGTTTTTTATTCATGTTATAGCATGTTTATCTTTTTTATTCGCTTAAAGTGCTTCTCTCGGCCTGAAAAGCACATAGACATAGATTTGGCCGTTTCTCAATGAAAATGCAATATTTTCAACTAAAACCTTGTATCCTACTAGTTTATGTGCTATCCTATTGTTTTCAGTGAGAAATTTAGTGGGGACAAGTTTTTTATTCATGTTATAGCATGTTTATCTTTTTTATTCGCTTAAAGTGCTTCTCTCGGCCTGAAAAGCACATAGACATAGATTTGGCCGTTTCTCAATGAAAATGCAATATTTTCAACTAAAACCTTGTATCCTACTAGTTTATGTGCTATTCATTGTATTCAGTGAGAAATTTAGTGGGGACAAGTTTTTTATTCATGTTATAGCATGTTTATCTTTTTTATTCGCTTAAAGTGCTTCTCTCGGCCTGAAAAGCACATAGACATAGATTTGTCCGTTTCTCATTGAAAATGCAATATTTTCAACTAAAACCTTGTATCCTACTAGTTTATGTGCTATCCTATTGTTTTCAGTGGGAAATTTAGTCGGGACAAGTTTTTTATTCATGTTATAGCATGTTTATCTTTTTTATTCGCTTAAACTGCTTGTCAGGACTCTCACAAAAGGATGGACCCAAGTGCAGATCAAAAGTGTCTTTATTTTCTTAAGAAGAAATCAAAAACTCAAAACTGAGGTAGGTTGGGGGTTTCCCAACAATTCCAAAATATCTAGTCAAGTCAACAGGCAGAGAAAACTCAAAAATCAATCCTTGATACAGGCAGCGTTCAGGCAGCATTGACAGGCGGGATACAAGTAGCATAGACAGGCAGGATTCGCATAGCAACAGAAGTGACGCGCAGTAACAACAGAGAACCAGACCGAACAATGGAACATGTGGCACTTAAACACACAGAGTCCCAGGTGGGGATCATTAGCTGATTGTCTGTAGTTCATAGGGTTCTCAGGTGGAGGTGCCAAGTCCACCCCAGGGACCTGACACTGCTTCTCTCGGCCTGAAAAGCACATAGACATAAATATGGTCGTTTCTAAAAGAAAATGCAATATTTTCAACTAAAACCTTTTTATCCTAATAGTTTATGTGCTATCCTATTGTTTTCAGTGAGAAATTTAGCCGGGACAAGTTTGTTATTCATGTTATAACATGTTTATCTGTTATTATTATAAAGTTGTGGTTATTTTGCCTTTACATCCTCATGATAATTGGATTTTATAATTCAGTGTATGTTTCTTTATTTGATATTGTAAAGATTACAATAGGGACCACAAATACAATGGAGGTCACTTTTGTGAAAATATGGTATGTATCGTATATTAGAATTATATATATTATATAAATATATACACACATATATACATATATATGTATGTACAAGTATAAGTAAAGTAGTAGTAGGCACAAAAGCATTGGATAATATAGTCATGCATTTTTTTTCAAGATTAAACAAGATTCATAAAGAAAGAATTTTTTCAACCATTTACACATGTGCATGTGCATATAAAATCAATTGGCTGTCTAAACCTACTGATAGGTCTGAAATCCTCTCCTCTTAGTATTCCTCGTCAGGTTAGCAAAAGCTTGTCGCTTCTCGGGGCATAAACTTTCAGTTGCCTTCATCATGCATCATTTGAAAAACTCAGTCGAAATATGGTTTTGATGCTAATGCTATTTCGTTAGCAATTAGGTAGCTAGCTAATATTGCTGCTTCACTTACTTGTCGCTTTGTGTAAAAAATTGAATGTTCTTACCTCAGACACGCCTGCAATCCGTTGATTTTATCTCCTCACAGTTGTCCTTGCAAGCCGTCATATTTTTCTCTTTGAAGAGTCTTGCAGTGGCATTAAAAATTCAATTTCATTACCGAAGCTGGTTTTCAAACAACCCAAGCAAGATTTAGTTTAATCTTAAAATGCATGACTATATTTTCCAATACCAATTACTTGTTAAAGTTTTGTGCCTACTACTACTTTACTTATACTTGTACATACGTATGTATATATGTGTGTGTGTATATATAATATATATAATCCTAATATATGAAGAGAAACATTTTCCTTTTTTCTTTTATCACTATTTGTTCACATCTAAATGTACTTACAGAGGGATGATTATGTAATCACCCTATTGAAATAATGGCCTCAATCATGTTTTCACAAAAGTGACCTCTATTGTAATCGTGGCCCCTATTGTAATCTTTACAATATCAAATCAAGAAACATACACTGAATTATAAAATCCAATTATAATGAGGATGTAAAGGTAGAATAACCACAACTTTTACTCTAAACTGCTCCTACAAGGCATGTCAGCTGAGGATGGATATTCAGGTGGGATCTACCTCGCCAGGCACCTCCTCTTAGTTGGACTGGCCAGAATCAAAGGCTATCACTACTTTGTTTCCCCAGACGGACACCAAGAAAAACCCAGCAGAGCGTTACTCTTACCTGCAGCTCATACCCACTAAAACCTTTTTATCCTAATAGTTTATGTGCTATCCTATTGTTTTCAGTGAGAAATTTAGTGGGGACAAGTTTATTCATGTTATAACATGTTTATCTTTTTTATTCGCTTAAACTGCTTCTCTCGGCCTGAAAAGCACATAGACATAGATATGGCTGTTTCTCAATAAAAATGCAATATTTCCAACTAAAATTTTTTTTATCATATTAGTTTATGTGCTATCCTATTGTTTTCAGTGAGAAATTTAGCCGGGACAACTTTGTTATTCATGTTATAACATGTTTATCTGTTATTATTATAAAGTTGTGGTTATTTTACCTTTACATCCTCATGATAATTGGATTTTATAATTCAGTGTATGTTTCTTTATTTGATATTGTAAAGATTACAATAGGGACCATGAATACAATGGAGGTCACTTTTGTGAAAACATGATTGAGGCCATTATTTCAATAGGGTGAATACATAATCATCCCTCTGTAAGTACATTTGGATGTGAACATATAGTGATAAAAGAGAAAAGGAACATGTTTCTCTTTATATATTAGAATTATATATATTATATATACACACACACATATATACATATATATGTATGTACAAGTATAAGTAAAGTAGTAGTAGGCACAAAAGTATTGGATAATATAGTCATGCATTTTTTTTCAAGATTAAACAAGATTCATAAAGAAACAATTTTTTCAACCATTTACACGTGCATATAAAATCTAAATTGAATCCCTGCCTTCACCTTAAGAACTAAGGAGAGTGCCATTAAATGTGTAAAGAAGACTATTTACATGCCCTTTGAATGTGTAAACTTCGTACATGAAACACACATTTACATACAATTGGCTGTCTAAATCTACTGATAGGTCTGAAATCCTCTCCTCTATAGTATTCCTCGTCAAGCTAATATTAGCAAAAGCTTGTCGCTTCTCGGGGCATAAACGTTCAGTTGCCTTCATCATGCATCATTTGAAAAACTCAGTAGAAATACGGTTTTGTTAGCAATTAGGTAGCTAGCCTATACTGCTGCTTCACTTACTTGTCGCTTTGTGTAAAAAATTGAATGTTCTTACCTCAGACACGCCTGCAATTCGTTGATTTTATCTCCTCACAGTTGTCCTTGCAAGCCGTCATATTTTTCTCTTTGAAGAGTCTTGCAGTGGCATTAAAAATTCTATTTCTTCATACCGAAGCTGGTTTTCAAACAAACCAAGCAAGATTTAGTTTAATCTTAAAATGCATGACTATATTTTCTAATACCAATTACTTGTTATAGTTTTGTGCATACTACTACTTTACTTATACTTGTACATACATATGTATATATATATGTATATATGTGTGTGTATATATAATATATATAATTCTAATATATAAAGAGAGACATTTACCTTTTTTCTTTTATCACTATTTGTTCACATCCAGATGTACTTACAGAGGGATGATTATGTAATCACCCTATTGAAATAATGGCCTCAATCATGTTTTCACAAAAGTGACCTCTATTTTAATCGTGGCCCCTATTGTAATCTTTACAATATCAAATCAAGAAACATGCACTGAATTTTAAAATCCAATTATCATGATGATGTAAAGGTAGAACAACCACAACTTTTACTCTAAACTGCTCCTACAAGGCATGCCAGCTGAGGATGGACAATCAGGTGGGACCTACCTCGCCAGGCACCTCCTCTTAGTTGGACTGGCCAGAATCAAAGGCTATCACTACTTTGTTTCCCCAGACGGACACCAAGAAAAACCCAGCAGAGCGTTACTCTTACCTGTAGCTCACACCCACTAAAACCTTTTTATCCTACTAGTTTATGTGCTATCCTATTGTTTTCAGTGAGAAATTTAGCTGGGACAAGTTTATTCATGTAAAAACATGTTTATCTTTTTTATTCGCTTAAACTGCTTCTCTCGGCCTGAAAAGCACATAGACATAGATATGGCCGTTTCTCAATGAAAATGCAATATTCCTAACTAAAACCTTTTTATCCTATTAGTTTATGTGCTATCCTATTGTTTTCAGTGAGAAATTTAGCCGGGACAAGTTTGTTATTCATGTTATAACATGTTTATCTGTTATTATTATAAAGTTGTGGTTATTTTACCTTTACATCCTCATGATAATTGGATTTTATAATTCAGTGTATGTTTCTTTATTTGATATTGTAAAGATTACAATAGGGACCACGATTACAATAGAGGTCACTTTTGTGAAAACATGATTGAGGCCATTATTTCAATAGGGTGATTACATAATCATCCCTCTGTAAGTACATTTGGAAATGAACACATAGTGATAAAAGAAAAAAGGAAAATGTTTCTTTTCATATACAGTAATCCCTCGTTTATCGCGGGGGTTACGTTCCGAAAATGACCCGCGATAAGTGAAATCCGCGAAATAGAAAACTTTATTTTTTTTTTTACAATTAGCAACTATTACATGTATACAAATACAGTGACTCGCGTGTAGGCCGTTTCACTGCTCTTCAGACTGGGCCGCTGCATCCTGACTGCGCTCTGCAGTGTTCTCTTCTTCTGAAGCCCGCGGTGCAGGTGTGTTTGTACGGGAGAAGAACATAGTGATAGGCAGCTGTTGTCGCTCTTTTTTCTTCTTTGCAAACGAGACGACAAAATGATAGCACAATTCGTAGCATGTTTTGATACAAGAAGCGAAAGTGAGTTTTTAGCGAATCAGAATGCAGAACACAATGCACCAAAAAAAAAAAAAATGCATTATGAAAATCCGCGAAATAGCGAATCCGCGATAAGTGAACCGCGAAGTGGCGAGGGATCACTGTATTAGAATTATATATATTATATATATATATTATATATATATATATACACACATATATACATATATATGTATGTACAAGTATAAGTAAAGTAGTAGTAGGCACAAAAGTATGGGATAATATAGTCATGCATTTTTTTTCAAGATTAAACAACATTTATAAAGAAACGATTTTTTCAACCATTTACACATGTGCATATAAAATCTAAATTTAATCCCTGCCTACACCTTAAGAACTAAGGAGAGTGCCATTAAATGGCTAAAGAAGAGTATTTACATGCCCTTTGAATGTATAAACTTCGTACATGAAACACACATTTACATACAGTTGGCTGTCTAAATCTACTGATAGGTCTGAAATCCTCTCCTCTATAGTATTCCTCGTCAAGCTAATATTAGCAAAAGCTTGTCGCTTCTCGGGGCATAAACGTTCAGTTTCCTTCATCATGCATCATTTGAAAAACTCAGTAGAAATACTGTTTTGATGCTAATGCTATTTCGTTAGCAATTAGGTAGCTAGCTTAAATTGCTGCTTCACTTACTTGTCGCTTTGTGTAAAAAATTGACTGTTCTTACCTCAGACACGTCTGCAATTCGTTGATTTTATCTCCTCACAGTTGTCCTTGCAAGCCGTCATATTTTTCCTCTTTGAAGAGTCTTGCAGTGGCGTTAAAAATTCAATTTCTTCATTACCGAAGCTGGTTTCAAACAAACCAAGCACGAAGGTTTTCCATGCATTTAGACAATGACAAAATGGCTAATGATTGTCTAGTGGAGGGATAGAGACCAGAGTAGTAACAACGTTGTAACAAGCAGTAGATGGCGGATTGATGCCATGTGCTCAGTGAAGGACTGAGACTGCTGCCGTCTTCTACTCTTATCAAAACAGTATGCCCCTAGCGGAACGTTGATGAATTGCATCTCATTAAAATATTAAATCCGTGTCTTTTATACATTTCTTCAATTTTAAATGGTCCTGCAGGCCTGATTGACAAATTTAATTGACAATTTAAAATTGAAGAGATGTATAAAAGACACGGATTTAATATTTTAATGAGTATAATTTTTAAATGCACGGAAAACCGGAAAGCAATTTAAGCTAGCTACCTAATTGCTAACCGAATAGCATTAGCATCAAAACAGTATTTCTACTGAGTTTTTCAAATGATGCATGAAGAAGGCAACTGAACGTTTATGCCCCCAGAAGCGACAAGCTTTTGCTAATATTAGCCTGACGAGGAATACTATAGAGGAGAGGATTTCAGACCTATCAGTAGGTTTAGTTTAATCTTAAAATGCATGACTATATTTTCCAATACCAATTACTTGTTAAAGTTTTGTGCCTACTACTACTTTACTTATACTTGTACAAACATTTGAATAATATATATATTATATATACACACACACACATATATATATGTATATATGTGTGTGTGTATATATAATATATATAATTCTAATATATGAAGAGAAACATTTTCCTTTTCTCTTTTATCACTATTTGTTCACATCCAAATGTACTTACAGAGGGATGATTATGTAATCACCCTATTGAAATAATGGCCTCAATCAAGTTTTTACAAAAGTGACCTCTATTGTAATCGTGGCCCCTATTGTAATCTTTACAATATCAAATCAAGAAACATACACTGAATTATAAAATCTAATTATCATGAGGATGTAAAGGTAGAATAATGAGAAAAAAACATTTTATTTACAAAATACAGCTGACCCCTGAAAAATAGTTAATACCATGTTGAACAGTTGTTTTCTACTTTTTAACTTACATTTGTTGCTCTGATAACTGCACTTGTTCATTATGCTTCGTGATGTCTACACCAGATTTCTCATGCACCATCAGTGCCCAGCTGTGAAACACTTATTTGTTCCTTAAAGGTTTTTGTTGAGGAATACAATTTTCTACTGTCACAGGTTCAGATGGCTCCTCTTCTGGCTGACCAGCTCCACAGCTTTGGGAAATATCCTTTCACAGGGAACAGATGATGCTGGGCTGCACAGATACTCGCATGCAAGTTTCCAACAACGTAAGATGTAACTTTTATTAACCCAGTAGGTCAGAGGATGTTCTGCTCTAAGAGTTATAAACTAAATTATAACACATGAGCTGGGAAAGCAAGAATAGCCACAACTATAACTCTGAACTGCTTTATACATCTTTCCTCAAAGTTTCCTCAAATGTCCAGCTGATGGCGCTCTGTCTGGCTGTGATGAAAACTCCACAACTGTGAGTGTTCATTAAAGGTGTAGAATTTTAACATCAATAAGTAGATGTAAATTTTATTTTAGACATAATTCTGATGACTGGTCAGAATTTGAGAGCACTGCTCTGTATTGCTTTAGAAAGCCACAGGTTTATCAGAACACAGTGGTAATCAAATGTTACTTCCTGTAGCGTTAAAAATTGTCTCAGCTGTGATCTGATTGTTTTACAGTAATAATAACCAGGAATCACTATTAATATGCCACAGATGCAGTAATGTAAAAAAAAAATTAAAATGCCTTCATTTCTGTGCAGAATGAATGTCATATATTTGTTTTTTGGTAATAAATAATCATATATTACCAGAAATATATGATTATTTTGTTTTATTTGAATTGAGAACGTATACTGAATACATATACCGTTTAGCATTATAAGTAACATGAAATGAAATGGTAAAGATTATTTAGCATTTTCACCTGTTTTCTTAACTTTCAAATATATTCTGTAACTTATTTTTGTTACTTATACTACACAAACAGTATTTGTTCACACCCAAAGGGTGATTACATACTCATTACAGAGTGATGAATATGTAATCACCCTATAGAAATAATGCCCTGAATCTTGTTTTCACAAAAGTGACCTCTAATGTTTTATTATAAAATCCAATTATTGTGAGAATGTAAAGGTAGAATAACCACAACTTTTCCTCTAAACTGCTCCTCCAGGGCATGTCAGCTGAGGATGGCCAATCAGGAGGGATCTACCCCGCCAGGAAATAAGGTGACCTCCCTCTTAGTTGGAATGGCCAGAATCAAAACAATCCTTTCTATACCTATGTGCCTTTCAGGCCAAGAGCAGCAGTTTAAGTGAAAAAAAAAGATATGTTATAACATGAATAAAAAACTTTTCCCGGCTAAATTTCTCACTGAAAACACTAGGATTGCACATAAACTAGTAGGATAAAAAGGTTTTAGTTGGAAATATTGAATTTTTCATTGAGAAACGGCCATATCAGATAAAAAGGTTTTAGTTGGAAATATTGCATTTTCATTGAGAAACGGACAAATCTATGTCTATGTGCTTTTCAGGCCGAGAGAAGCAGTTTAGGCGAATAAAAAAGATAAACATGTTATAACATGAATACAAAACTTGTCCCGAGTAAATTTCTCACTGAAAACAATAGGATAGCACATAAACTAGTAGGATAAAAAGGTTTTAGTTGAAAATATTGCATTTTCATTGAGAAACGGCCAAATCTATGTCTATGTGCTTTTCAGGCCGAGAGAATATAGAATAGAATAGAATAGAATAGAATAGATAAACTTTATTGATCCCACAACGGGGAAATTTGTGTGTTACTGCAGCGTTACAGATAAAGAAAAAGAAAAATAAAGTTGAAGAAGATAAAAAAACTATAAAAAATAAAAAAACACACAACACAATGTACAAATTCGCAGAATTTGTTAATCCGCATACACAGTATGCATTACCGACAGAATGGAGAGAAAATGCTAATAAATAGTAAGAAAAAAAGTATGCATAAGCAAGGCATATATACATACATACATGGACGTACATACCTACATACATACACACATATTTGCATATATATATATGGACATACATTTCCACGCACATACCCACATGTACACATACATAGCTAATGCACACTTAAGGTGCAGGGTGTGTGTGAAGAGAGAAAAGTGACCAGTGAAAAAGTGACAGTGACTACAATGAGGTTTATGTTTATGTTATGTTATAGAGTCTTATTGCTGTCGGGATGAATGATCTGCGAAAGCGCTCCTTCTTGCAGCGAGGGTGTTTGAGTCTCTGGCTGAAGGAGCTGCTAAGCGCACCCACTACCCCATGCAGAGGGTGATGGGGGTTGTCCATGATGGATGTCAGCTTTGCCAACATCCTCCTCTCTCCCACCACCACCACCGACTCCAGAGGACATCCCAGTACAGAGCTAGACTTCCGTACCAGTTTGTCAATTTTCCTTCTGTCCCCGTCTGAGCATCCGCCCCCCCAGCAGACTACTGCGTAGAACAGGGCAGATGCTACGACGGAGTCGTAGAAGGTCTTCAACAGAGTCCTGCACACACCAAAGGACCTTAGTCTCCTCAGCAGGTGAAGTCGACTCTGGCCCTTCTTGTACAGGACATCAGTGTTTGTGGTCCAGTCCAGTTTATTGTTCAGGTAAACACCCAGGTATTTGTAAGAGACCACTGTCTCAATGTCTTTACCCTGGATGCTCACCGGTGTGGTGGGGAGGGACTTCCTCCTGAAGTCCACAACCATCTCCTTTGTCTTGCTGGCGTTGATTTGGAGAGCGTTGATCTCACACCAGCTGACAAAGTCATTGATGACCCCCCTGTACTCCTGGTCGTTCCCATCTGATACACACCCGATGATGGCCGTATCATCTGAGAACTTCTGTAGGTGGCAGTTGTCCGAGTTGTAGGTGAAGTCTGAGGTGTACAGACTAAACAGAAAGGGTGAGAGCACTGTACCCTGTGGCGCCCCCGTGCTGCTGACTACCACCTCAGACATACAGTCATGAAGCCTGACATACTGTGGTCTGTTGGTGAGGTAGTCGATGGTCCAGGCCGTCAGCTGCTCATCCACTCCGGCTCCCTCCAGCTTCCCTTTCAGCAGTGCAGGCTGGATGGTGTTAAAAGCACTGGAGAAGTCAAAAAACATGATCCTCACTGTGCTCGCCGCTTGTTCCAGGTGGGAGAGAGATCGATGCAGCAGATAGATGACAGCGTTATCCACACTGATGCCGGGCCGGTAGGCGAACTGCAGAGGGTCCAGTGCTGAGCTCACCAGTGGGCGAAGGTGGTGCAGAATGAGCCTCTCCAAGGCCTTCATCAGGTGAGAACTCAGGGCTACAGTGGTTGGGCTCCCTGGGCCGTGCGATCTTAGGCACTGGAACTACGCAGGAAGTCTTCCACAGTTCAGGAACCCTCTCCAGGTTCAGACTCAGGTTAAAGATGTGCAGGACCACCTGACAAAGCTGGTCTGCACAGTCCTGAGCAATCTGGAGCTGATTCCGTCTGGACCTGCTGCCTTCCTGACCTTTGTCTTCTTAGCAGTTGAAGGGAATAAAAAAGATAAACATGTTATAACATGAAACATACAAAAACCTTGTATCCTACTAGCTTATGTGCTATCCTATTGTTTTCAGTGAGAAATTTAGTGGGGGTAAGTTTTTTATTCATGTTATAGCATGTTTATCTTTTTTATTCGCTTAAAGTGCTTCTCTCGGCCTGAAAAGCACATAGACATAGATTTGGCCGTTTCTCAATGAAAATGCAATATTTTCAACTAAAACCTTGTATTCTACTAGTTTATGTGCTATTCTATTATTTTCAGTGAGAAATTTAGCCGGGACAAGTTTTTTATTCATGTTCTAACATGTTTATCTTTTTTATTCGCTTAAAGTGCTTCTCTCGGCCTGAAAAGCACATAGACATAGATTTGGCCGGTTCTCAATGAAAATGCAATATTTTCAACTAAAACCTTGTATTCTACTAGTTTATGTGCTATCCTATTATTTTCAGTGAGAAATTTAGCCGGGACAAGTTTTTTATTCATGTTCTAACATGTTTATCTTTTTTATTCGCTTAAAGTGCTTCTCTCGGCCTGAAAAGCACATAGACATAGATTTGGCCGTTTCTCAATGAAAATGCAATATTTTCAACTAAAACCTTGTATCCTACTAGTTTATGTGCTATCCTATTGTTTTCAGTGAGAAATTTAGTCGGGACAAGTTTTTTATTCATGTTATAACATGTTTATCTTTTTTATTCGCTTAAAGTGCTTCTCTCGGCCTGAAAAGCACATAGACATAGATTTGGCCGTTTCTCAATGAAAATGCAATATTTTCAACTAAAACCTTGTATTCTACTAGTTTATGTGCTATACTATTATTTTCAGTGAGAAATTTAACCGGGACAAGTTTTTTATTCATGTTCTAACATGTTTATCTTTTTTATTCGCTTAAACTGCTTCTCTCAGCCTGAAAAGCACATAGACATAGATTTGGCCGTTTCTCAATGAAAATGCAATATTTTCAACTAAAACCTTTTATCCTACTAGTTTATGTGCTATCCTATTATTTTCAGTGAAAAATTTAGTCGGGACAAGTTTTTTATTCATGTTCTAACATGTTTATCTTTTTTATTCGCTTAAACTGCTTCTCTCGGCCTGAAAAGCACATAGACATAGATTTGGCCGTTTCTCAATGAAAATGCTATATTTTCAACTAAAACCTTTTATCCTACTAGTTTATGTGCTATCCTATTGTTTTCAGTGAGAAATTTAGGTGGCATAAGTTTATTAATGTAATAACATTTTTATCTTTTTTATTCGCTTAAACTGCTTCTCTCGGCCTGAAAAGCACATAGACATAGATTTGGCCGTTTTTCAATTAAAATGCAATATTTTCAACTAAAACCTTTTATCCTACTAGTTTATGTGCTATCCTATTGTTTTCAGTGAGAAATTTAGGTGGCATAAGTTTATTAATGTAATAACATTTTTATCTTTTTTATTCGCTTAAACTGCTTCTCTCGGCCTGAAAAGCACATAGACATAGATTTGGCCGTTTTTCAATTAAAATGCAATATTTTCAACTAAAACCTTGTATTCTACTAGTTTATGTGCTATCCTATTGTTTTCAGTGAGAAATTTAGTCGGGACACGTTTTTTATTCATGTTCTAACATGTTTATCTTTTTTATTCGCTTAAACTGCTTCTCTCGGCCTGAAAAGCACATAGACATCGATTTGGCCGTTTCTCAATAAAAATGCAATATTTTCAACTAAAAGCTTTTATCCTACTAGTTTATGTGCTATCCTATTATTTTCAGTGAGAAATTTAGCCAGGACAAGTTTTTAATTCAAGTTCTAACATGTTTATCTTTTTTATTCGCTTAAACTGCTTCTCTCAGCCTGAAAAGCACATAAACATAGATTTGGCCGTTTCTCAAAGAAAATGCAATATTTTCAACTAAAACCTTTTATCCTACTAGTTTATGTGCTATCCTATTGTTTTCAGTGAGAAATTTAGTCGGGACAAGTTTTTTATTCATGTTATAACATGTTTATCTTTTTTATTCGCTTAAACTGCTTCTCTCGGCCTGAAAAGCACATAGACATAGATTTGTCCGTTTCTCAATGAAAATGCTATATTTTCAACTAAAACCTTGTATCCTACTAGTTTATGTGCTATCCTATTGTTTTCAGTGAGAAATTTAGTCGGGACAAGTTTTTTATTCATGTTATAACATGTTTATCTTTTTTATTCGCTTAAAGTGCTTCTCTCGGCCTGAAAAGCACATAGACATCGATTTGGCCGTTTCTCAATGAAAATGCAATATTGTCAACTAAAAGCTTTTATCCTACTAGTTTATGTGCTATCCTATTGTTTTCAGTGAGAAATTTAGTCGGGACAAGTTTTTTATTCATGTTATAACATGTTTATCTTTTTTATTCCCTTCAACTGCTAAGAAGACAAAGGTCAGGAAGGCAGCAGGTCCAGACGGAATCAGCTCCAGATTGCTCAGGGACTGTGCAGACCAGCTTTGTCAGGTGGTCCTGCACATCTTTAACCTGAGTCTGAACCTGGAGAGGGTTCCTGAACTGTGGAAGACTTCCTGCGTAGTTCCAGTGCCTAAGATCGCACGGCCCAGGGAGCCCAACCACTACAGACCTGTAGCCCTGAGTTCTCACCTGATGAAGGCCTTGGAGAGGCTCATTCTGCACCACCTTCGCCCACTGGTGAGCTCAGCACTGGACCCTCTGCAGTTCGCCTACCGGCCCGGCATCAGTGTGGATAACGCTGTCATCTATCTGCTGCATCGATCTCTCTCCCACCTGGAACAAGCGGCGAGCACAGTGAGGATCATGTTTTTTGACTTCTCCAGTGCTTTTAACACCATCCAGCCTGCACTGCTGAAAGGGAAGCTGGAGGGAGCCGGAGTGGATGAGCAGCTGACGGCCTGGACCATCGACTACCTCACCAACAGACCACAGTATGTCAGGCTTCATGACTGTATGTCTGAGGTGGTAGTCAGCAGCACGGGGGCGCCACAGGGTACAGTGCTCTCACCCTTTCTGTTTAGTCTGTACACCTCAGACTTCACCTACAACTCGGACAACTGCCACCTACAGAAGTTCTCAGATGATACGGCCATCATCGGGTGTGTATCAGATGGGAACGACCAGGAGTACAGGGGGGTCATCAATGACTTTGTCAGCTGGTGTGAGATCAACGCTCTCCAAATCAACACCAGCAAGACAAAGGAGATGGTTGTGGACTTCAGGAGGAAGTCCCTCCCCACCACACCGGTGAGCATCCAGGGTAAAGACATTGAGACAGTGGTCTCTTACAAATACCTGGGTGTTTACCTGAACAATAAACTGGACTGGACCACAAACACTGATGTCCTGTACAAGAAGGGCCAGAGTCGACTTCACCTGCTGAGGAGACTAAGGTCCTTTGGTGTGTGCAGGACTCTGTTGAAGACCTTCTACGACTCCGTCGTAGCATCTGCCCTGTTCTACGCAGTAGTCTGCTGGGGGGGCGGATGCTCAGACGGGGACAGAAGGAAAATTGACAAACTGGTACGGAAGTCTAGCTCTGTACTGGGATGTCCTCTGGAGTCGGTGGTGGTGGTGGGAGAGAGGAGGATGTTGGCAAAGCTGACATCCATCATGGACAACCCCCATCACCCTCTGCATGGGGTAGTGGGTGCGCTTAGCAGCTCCTTCAGCCAGAGACTCAAACACCCTCGCTGCAAGAAGGAGCGCTTTCGCAGATCATTCATCCCGACAGCAATAAGACTCTATAACATAACATAAACATAAACCTCACTGTAGTCACTGTCACTTTTTCACTGGTCACTTTTCTCTCTTCACACACACCCTGCACCTTAAGTGTGCATTAGCTATGTATGTGTACATGTGGGTATGTGCGTGGAAATGTATGTCCATATATATATATGCAAATATGTGTGTATGTATGTAGGTATGTACGTCCATGTATGTATGTATATATGCCTTGCTTATGCATACTTTTTTTCTTACTATTTATTAGCATTTTCTCTGCATTCTGTCGGTAATGCATACTGTGTATGCGGATTAACAAATTCTGCGAATTTGTACATTGTGTTGTGTGTTTTTTTATTTTTTATAGTTTTTTTATCTTCTTCAACTTTATTTTTCTTTTTCTTTATCTGTAACGCTGCAGTAACACACAAATTTCCCCGTTGTGGGATCAATAAAGTTTATCTGTTCTATTCTATTCTATTCTATTCTATATTCTCTCGGCCTGAAAAGCACATAGACATAGATTTGGCCGTTTCTCAATGAAAATGCAATATTTTCAACTAAAACCTTTTTATCCTACTAGTTTATGTGCTATCCTATTGTTTTCAGTGAAAAATTTACTCGGGACAAGTTTTGTATTCATGTTATAACATGTTTATCTTTTTTATTCGCCTAAACTGCTTCTCTCGGCCTGAAAAGCACATAGACATAGATTTGTCCGTTTCTCAATGAAAATGCAATATTTCCAACTAAAACCTTTTTATCTGATATGGCCGTTTCTCAATGAAAAATTCAATATTTCCAACTAAAACCTTTTTATCCTACTAGTTTATGTGCAATCCTATTGTTTTCAGTGAGAAATTTAGCCGGGAAAAGTTTTTTATTCATGTTATAACATATCTTTTTTTTCACTTAAACTGCTGCTCTTGGCCTGAAAGGCACATAGGTATAGAAAGGATTGTTTTGATTCTGGCCATTCCAACTAAGAGGGAGGTCACCTTATTTCCTGGCGGGGTAGATCCCTCCTGATTGGCCATCCTCAGCTGACATGCCCTGGAGGAGCAGTTTAGAGGAAAAGTTGTGGTTATTCTACCTTTACATTCTCACAATAATTGGATTTTATAATAAAACATTAGAGGTCACTTTTGTGAAAACAAGATTCAGGGCATTATTTCTATAGGGTGATTACATATTCATCACTCTGTAATGAGTATGTAATCACCCTTTGGGTGTGAACAAATACTGTTTGTGTAGTATAAGTAACAAAAATAAGTTACAGAATATATTTGAAAGTTAAGAAAACAGGTGAAAATGCTAAATAATCTTTACCATTTCATTTCATGTTACTTATAATGCTAAACGGTATATGTATTCAGTATACGTTCTCAATTCAAATAAAACAAAATAATCATATATTTCTGGTAATATATGATTATTTATTACCAAAAAACAAATATATGACATTCATTCTGCACAGAAATGAAGGCAATTTAATTTTTTTTTTACATTACTGCATCTGTGGCATATTAATAGTGATTCCTGGTTATTATTACTGTAAAACAATCAGATCACAGCTGAGACAATTTTTAACGCTACAGGAAGTAACATTTGATTACCACTGTGTTCTGATAAACCTGTGGCTTTCTAAAGCAATACAGAGCAGTGCTCTCAAATTCTGACCAGTCATCAGAATTATGTTTAAAATAAAATTTACATCTACTTATTGATGTTAAAATTCTACACCTTTAATGAACACTCACAGTTGTGGAGTTTTCATCACAGCCAGACAGAGCGCCATCAGCTGGACATTTGAGGAAACTTTGAGGAAAGATGTATAAAGCAGTTCAGAGTTATAGTTGTGGCTATTCTTGCTTTCCCAGCTCATGTGTTATAATTTAGTTTATAACTCTTAGAGCAGAACATCCTCTGACCTACTGGGTTAATAAAAGTTACATCTTACGTTGTTGGAAACTTGCATGCGAGTATCTGTGCAGCCCAGCATCATCTGTTCCCTGTGAAAGGATATTTCCCAAAGCTGTGGAGCTGGTCAGCCAGAAGAGGAGCCATCTGAACCTGTGACAGTAGAAAATTGTATTCCTCAACAAAAACCTTTGGGAACAAATAAGTGTTTCACAGCTGGGCACTGATGGTGCATGAGAAATCTGGTGTAGACATCACGAAGCATAATGAACAAGTGCAGTTATCAGAGCAACAAATGTAAGTTAAAAAGTAGAAAACAACTGTTCAACATGGTATTAACTATTTTTCAGGGGTCAGCTGTACTTTGTAAATAAAATGTTTTTTTCTCATTATTCTACCTTTACATCCTCATGATAATTGGATTTTATAATTCAGTGTATGTTTCTTGATTTGATATTGTAAAGATTACAATAGGGGCCACGATTACAATAGAGGTCACTTTTGTAAAAACTTGATTGAGGCCATTATTTCAATAGGGTGATTACATAATCATCCCTCTGTAAGTACATTTGGATGTGAACAAATAGTGATAAAAGAGAAAAGGAAAATGTTTCTCTTCATATATTAGAATTATATATATTATATATACACACACACATATATACATATATATATGTGTGTGTGTGTGTATAGATAATATATATATAATTCAAATGTTTGTACAAGTATAAGTAAAGTAGTAGTAGGCACAAAACTTTAACAAGTAATTGGTATTGGAAAATATAGTCATGCATTTTAAGATTAAACTAAACCTACTGATAGGTCTGAAATCCTCTCCTCTATAGTATTCCTCGTCAGGCTAATATTAGCAAAAGCTTGTCGCTTCTGGGGGCATAAACGTTCAGTTGCCTTCTTCATGCATCATTTGAAAAACTCAGTAGAAATACTGTTTTGATGCTAATGCTATTCGGTTAGCAATTAGGTAGCTAGCTTAAATTGCTTTCCGGTTTTCCGTGCATTTAAAAATTATACTCATTAAAATATTAAATCCATGTCTTTTATACATCTCTTCAATTTTAAATTGTCAATTAAATTTGTCAATCAGGCCTGCAGGACCATTTAAAATTGAAGAAATGTATAAAAGACACGGATTTAATATTTTAATGAGATGCAATTCATCAACGTTCCGCTAGGGGCATACTGTTTTGATAAGAGTAGAAGACGGCAGCAGTCTCAGTCCTTCACTGAGCACATGGCATCAATCCGCCATCTACTGCTTGTTACAACGTTGTTACTACTCTGGTCTCTATCCCTTCACTAGACAATCATTAGCCATTTTGTCATTGTCTAAATGCATGGAAAACCTTCGTGCTTGGTTTGTTTGAAACCAGCTTCGGTAATGAAGAAATTGAATTTTTAACGCCACTGCAAGACTCTTCAAAGAGGAAAAATATGAAGGCTTGCAAGGACAACTGTGAGGAGATAAAATCAACGAATTGCAGACGTGTCTGAGGTAAGAACAGTCAATTTTTTACACAAAGCGACAAGTAAGTGAAGCAGCAATTTAAGCTAGCTACCTAATTGCTAACGAAATAGCATTAGCATCAAAACAGTATTTCTACTGAGTTTTTCAAATGATGCATGATGAAGGAAACTGAACGTTTATGCCCCGAGAAGCGACAAGCTTTTGCTAATATTAGCTTGACGAGGGATACTATAGAGGAGAGGATTTCAGACCTATCAGTAGATTTAGACAGCCAATTGTATGTAAATGTGTGTTTCATGTACGAAGTTTATACATTCAAAGGGCATGTAAATACTCTTCTTTAGCCATTTAATGGCACTCTCCTTAGTTCTTAAGGTGTAGGCAGGGATTAAATTTAGATTTTATATGCACATGTGTAAATGGTTGAAAAAATTGTTTCTTTATAAATGTTGTTTAATCTTGAAAAAAAATGCATGACTATATTATCCCATACTTTTGTGCCTACTACTACTTTACTTATACTTGTACATACATATATATGTATATATGTGTGTGTATATATATATATATAATATATATATAATATATATAATTCTAATATATGAAAAGAAACATTTTCCTTTTTTCTTTTATCACTATGTGTTCATTTCCAAATGTACTTACAGAGGGATGATTATGTAATCACCCTATTGAAATAATGGCCTCAATCATGTTTTCACAAAAGTGACCTCTATTGTAATCGTGGTCCCTATTGTAATCTTTACAATATCAAATAAAGAAACATACACTGAATTATAAAATCCAATTATCATGAGGATGTAAAGGTAAAATAACCACAACTTTATAATAATAACAGATAAACATGTTATAACATGAATAACAAACTTGTCCCGGCTAAATTTCTCACTGAAAACAATAGGATAGCACATAAACTAATAGGATAAAAAGGTTTTAGTTAGGAATATTGCATTTTCATTGAGAAACGGCCATATCTATGTCTATGTGCTTTTCAGGCCGAGAGAAGCAGTTTAAGCGAATAAAAAAGATAAACATGTTATAACATGAATAAACTTGTCCCAGCTAAATTTCTCACTGAAAACAATAGGATAGCACATAAACTAGTAGGATAAAAAGGTTTTAGTGGGTGTGAGCTACAGGTAAGAGTAACGCTCTGCTGGGTTTTTCTTGGTGTCCGTCTGGGGAAACAAAGTAGTGATAGCCTTTGATTCTGGCCAGTCCAACTAAGAGGAGGTGCCTGGCGAGGTAGGTCCCACCTGATTGTCCATCCTCAGCTGGCATGCCTTGTAGGAGCAGTTTAGAGTAAAAGTTGTGGTTGTTCTACCTTTACATCCTCATGATAATTGGATTTTAAAATTCAGTGTATGTTTCTTGATTTGATATTGTAAAGATTACAATAGGGGCCACGATTAAAATAGAGGTCACTTTTGTGAAAACATGATTTAGGCCATTATTTCAATAGGGTGATTACATAATCATCCCTCTGTAAGTACATCTGGATGTGAACAAATAGTGATAAAAGAAAAAAGGAAAATGTCTCTCTTTATATATTAGAATTATATATATTATATATACAGACACATATATACATATATATATACATATGTATGTACAAGTATAAGTAAAGTAGTAGTATGCACAAAACTTTAACAAGTAATTGGTATTAGAAAATATAGTCATGCATTTTAAGATTAAACTAAATCTTGCTTGGTTTGTTTGAAAACCAGCTTCGGTATGAAGAAATAGAATTTTTAATGCCACTGCAAGACTCTTCAAAGAGAAAAATATGACGGCTTGCAAGGACAACTGTGAGGAGATAAAATCAACGAATTGCAGGCGTGTCTGAGGTAAGAACATTCAATTTTTTACACAAAGCGACAAGTAAGTGAAGCAGCAGTATAGGCTAGCTACCTAATTGCTAACAAAACCGTATTTCTACTGAGTTTTTCAAATGATGCATGATGAAGGCAACTGAACGTTTATGCCCCGAGAAGCGACAAGCTTTTGCTAATATTAGCTTGACGAGGAATACTATAGAGGAGAGGATTTCAGACCTATCAGTAGATTTAGACAGCCAATTGTATGTAAATGTGTGTTTCATGTACGAAGTTTACACATTCAAAGGGCATGTAAATAGTCTTCTTTACACATTTAATGGCACTCTCCTTAGTTCTTAAGGTGTAGGCAGGGATTCAATTTAGATTTTATATGCACGTGTAAATGGTTGAAAAAATTGTTTCTTTATGAATCTTGTTTTATCTTGAAAAAAAATGCATGACTATATTATCCAATACTTTTGTGCCTACTACTACTTTACTTATACTTGTACATACATATATATGTATATATGTGTGTGTGTATATATAATATATATAATTCTAATATATAAAGAGAAACATGTTCCTTTTCTCTTTTATCACTATATGTTCACATCCAAATGTACTTACAGAGGGATGATTATGTATTCACCCTATTGAAATAATGGCCTCAATCATGTTTTCACAAAAGTGACCTCCATTGTATTCATGGTCCCTATTGTAATCTTTACAATATCAAATAAAGAAACATACACTGAATTATAAAATCCAATTATCATGAGGATGTAAAGGTAAAATAACCACAACTTTATAATAATAACAGATAAACATGTTATAACATGAATAACAAAGTTGTCCCGGCTAAATTTCTCACTGAAAACAATAGGATAGCACATAAACTAATATGATAAAAAAATTTTAGTTGGAAATATTGCATTTTTATTGAGAAGCGGCCATATCTATGTCTATGTGCTTTTCAGGCCGAGAGAAGCAGTTTAAGCGAATAAAAAAGATAAACATGTTATAACATGAATAAACTTGTCCCCACTAAATTTCTCACTGAAAACAATAGGATAGCACATAAACTAGTGGGATAAAAAGGTTTTGGTTGAAAATATTGCATTTTCATTGAGAAACAGCCGTTTCTATGTCTATGTGCTTTTCAATCCGAGAGAAGCAGTTTAAGCAAATAAAAAAGATAAACATGTTATAATATGAATAAACTTGTCCCAGCTAAATTTCTCACTGAAAACAATAGGATAGCACATAAACTATTAGGATAAAAAGGTTTTAGAGGGTATGAGCTGCAGGTAAGAGTAACGCTCTGCTGGGTTTTTCTTGGTGTCCGTCTGGGGAAACAAAGTAGTGATAGCCTTTGATTCTGGCCAGTCCAACTAAGAGGAGGTGCCTGGCGAGGTAGATCCCACCTGAATATCCATCCTCAGCTGACATGCCTTGTAGGAGCAGTTTAGAGTAAAAGTTGTGGTTATTCTACCTTTACATCCTCATGATAATTGGATTTTAAAATTCAGTGTATGTTTCTTGATTTGATATTGTAAAGATTACAATAGGGGCCACGATTACAATAGAGGTCACTTTTGTGAAAACATGATTGAGGCCATTATTTCAATAGGGTGATTACATAATCATCCCTCTGTAAGTACATTTAGATGTGAACAAATAGTGATAAAAGAAAAAAGGAAAATGTTTCTTTTCATATATTAGGATTATATATATTATATATACACACACACATATATACATACGTATGTACAAGTATAAGTAAAGTAGTAGTAGGCACAAAACTTTAACAAGTAATTGGTATTGGAAAATATAGTCATGCATTTTAAGATTAAACTAAATCTTGCTTGGTTTGTTTGAAAACCAGCTTCGGTAATGAAGAAATAGAATTTTTAATGCCACTGCAAGACTCTTCAAAGAGAAAAATATGACGGCTTGCAAGGACAACTGTGAGGAGATAAAATCAACGGATTGCAGGCGTGTCTGAGGTAAGAACAATCAATTTTTTACACAAGGCGACAAGTAAGTGAAGCAGCAATATTAGCTAGCTACCTAATTGCTAACGAAATAGCATTAGCATCAAAACCATATTTCGACTGAGTTTTTCAAATGATGCATGATGAAGGCAACTGAAAGTTTATGCCCCGAGAAGCGACAAGCTTTTGCTAATATTAGCCTGACGAGGAATACTATAGAGGAGAGGATTTCAGACCTATCAGTAGGTTTAGACAGCCAATTGTATGTAAATGTGTGTTTCATGTACGAAGTTTACACATTCAAAGGGCATGTAAATACTCTTCTTTACACATTTAATGGCACTCACCTTAGTTCTTAAGGTGTAGGCAGGTATTAAATTTAGATTTTATATGCACATGCACATGTGTAAATGGTTGAAAAAATTCTTTCTTTATGAATCTTGTTTAATCTTGAAAAAAAATGCATGACTATATTATCCAATGCTTTTGTGCCTACTACTACTTTACTTATACTTGTACATACATATATATGTATATATGTGTGTGTATATATTTATATAATATATATAATTCTAATATACGATATATACCATATTTTCACAAAAGTGACCTCCATTGTATTTGTGGTCCCTATTGTAATCTTTACAATATCAAATAAAGAAACATACACTGAATTATAAAATCCAATTATCATGAGGATGTAAAGGTAAAATAACCACAACTTTATAATAATAACAGATAAACATGTTATAACATGAATAACAAACTTGTCCCGGCTAAATTTCTCACTGAAAACAATAGGATAGCACATAAACTATTAGGATAAAAAGGTTTTAGTTGGAAATATTGCATTTTCATTTAGAAACAACCATATTTATGTCTATGTGCTTTTCAGGCCGAGAGAAGCAGTGTCAGGTCCCTGGGGTGGACTTGGCACCTCCACCTGAGAACCCTATGAACTACAGACAATCAGCTAATGATCCCCACCTGGGACTCTGTGTGTTTAAGTGCCACATGTTCCATTGTTCGGTCTGGTTCTCTGTTGTTACTGCGCGTCACTGCTGTTGCTATGCGAATCCTGCCTGTCTATGCTACTTGTATCCCGCCTGTCAATGCTGCCTGAACGCTGCCTGTATCAAGGATTGATTTTTGAGTTTTCTCTGCCTGTTGACTTGACTAGATATTTTGGAATTGTTGGGAAACCCCCAACCTACCTCAGTTTTGAGTTTTTGATTTCTTCTTAAGAAAATAAAGACACTTTTGATCTGCACTTGGGTCCATCCTTTTGTGAGAGTCCTGACAAGCAGTTTAAGCGAATAAAAAAGATAAACATGTTATAACATGAATAAAAAACTTGTCCCGACTAAATTTCCCACTGAAACCAATAGGATAGCACATAAACTAGTAGGATACAAGGTTTTAGTTGAAAATATTGCATTTTCATTGAGAAACGCCCAAATCTATGTCTATGTGCTTTTCAGGCCGAGAGAAGCACTTTAAGCGAATAAAAAAGATAAACATGCTATAACATGAATAAAAAACTTGTCCCCACTAAATTTCTCACTGAAAACAATAGGATAGCACATAAACTATTGCATTTTCATTGAGAAACGGCCAAATCTATGTCTATGTGCTTTTCAGGCCGAGAGAAGCACTTTAAGCGAATAAAAAAGATAAACATGCTATAACATGAATAAAAAACTTGCCCCCACTAAATTTCTCACTGAAAACAATAGGATAGCACATAAACTAGTAGGATACAAGGTTTTAGTTGAAAATATTGCATTTTCATTGAGAAACGGCCAATTCTATGTCTATGTGCTTTCAGGCAGAGAGAAGCACTTTAAGCGAATAAAAAAGATAAACATGCCATAACATGAATAAAAAACTTGTCCCCACTAAATTTCTCACTGAAAACAATAGGATAGCACATAAACTAGTAGGATACAAGGTTTTAGTTGAAAATATTGCATTTTCATTGAGAAACGCCCAAATCTATGTCTATGTGCTTTTCAGGCCGAGAGAAGCACTTTAAGCGAATAAAAAAGATAAACATGCTATAACATGAATAAAAAACTTGTCCCCACTAAATTTCTCACTGAAAACAATAGGATAGCACATAAACTAGTAGGATACAAGGTTTTAGTTGAAAATATTGCATTTTCATTGAGAAACGGCCAAATCTATATCTATGTGCTTTTCAGGCCGAGAGAAGCACTTTAAGCGAATAAAAAAGATAAACATGCTATAACATGAATAAAAAACTTGTCCCCACTAAATTTCTCACTGAAAACAATAGGATAGCACATAAACTAGTAGGATACAAGGTTTTAGTTGAAAATATTGCATTTTCATTGAGAAACGCCCAAATCTATGTCTATGTGCTTTTCAGGCCGAGAGAAGCACTTTAAGCGAATAAAAAAGATAAACATGCTATAACATGAATAAAAAACTTGTCCCCACTAAATTTCTCACTGAAAACAATAGGATAGCACATAAACTAGTAGGATACAAGGTTTTAGTTGAAAATATTGCATTTTCATTGAGAAACGGCCAAATCTATGTCTATGTGCTTTTCAGGCCGAGAGAAGCACTTTAAGCGAATAAAAAAGATAAACATGCCATAACATGAATAAAAAACTTGTCCCCACTAAATTTCTCACTGAAAACAATAGGATAGCACATAAACTAGTAGGATACAAGGTTTTAGTTGAAAATATTGCATTTTCATTGAGAAACGGCCAAATCTATGTCTATGTGCTTTTCAGGCCGAGAGAAGCACTTTAAGCGAATAAAAAAGATAAACATGCCATAACATGAATAAAAAACTTGTCCCCACTAAATTTCTCACTGAAAACAATAGGATAGCACATAAACTAGTAGGATACAAGGTTTTAGTTGAAAATATTGCATTTTCATTGAGAAACGGCCAAATCTATGTCTATGTGCTTTTCAGGCCGAGAGAAGCACTTTAAGCGAATAAAAAAGATAAACATGCTATAACATGAATAAAAAACTTGTCCCCACTAAATTTCTCACTGAAAACAATAGGATAGCACATAAACTAGTAGGATACAAGGTTTTAGTTGAAAATATTGCATTTTCATTGAGAAACGGCCAAATCTATGTCTATGTGCTTTTCAGGCCGAGAGAAGCACTTTAAGCGAATAAAAAAGATAAACATGCTATAACATGAATAAAAAACTTGTCCCCACTAAATTTCTCACTGAAAACAATAGGATAGCACATAAACTAGTAGGATACAAGGTTTTAGTTGAAAATATTGCATTTTCATTGAGAAACGGCCAAATCTATGTCTATGTGCTTTTCAGGCCGAGAGAAGCACTTTAAGCGAATAAAAAAGATAAACATGCTATAACATGAATAAAAAACTTGTCCCCACTAAATTTCTCACTGAAAACAATAGGATAGCACATAAACTAGTAGGATACAAGGTTTTAGTTGAAAATATTGCATTTTCATTGAGAAACGGCCAAATCTATGTCTATGTGCTTTTCAGGCCGAGAGAAGCACTTTAAGCGAATAAAAAAGATAAACATGCCATAACATGAATAAAAAACTTGTCCCCACTAAATTTCTCACTGAAAACAATAGGATAGCACATAAACTAGTAGGATACAAGGTTTTAGTTGAAAATATTGCATTTTCATTGAGAAACGGCCAAATCTATGTCTATGTGCTTTTCAGGCCGAGAGAAGCACTTTAAGCGAATAAAAAAGATAAACATGCCATAACATGAATAAAAAACTTGTCCCCACTAAATTTCTCACTGAAAACAATAGGATAGCACATAAACTAGTAGGATACAAGGTTTTAGTTGAAAATATTGCATTTTCATTGAGAAACGGCCAAATCTATGTCTATGTGCTTTTCAGGCCGAGAGAAGCACTTTAAGCGAATAAAAAAGATAAACATGCCATAACATGAATAAAAAACTTGTCCCCACTAAATTTCTCACTGAAAACAATAGGATAGCACATAAACTAGTAGGATACAAGGTTTTAGTTGAAAATATTGCATTTTCATTGAGAAACGGCCAAATCTATGTCTATGTGCTTTTCAGGCCGAGAGAAGCACTTTAAGCGAATAAAAAAGATAAACATGCTATAACATGAATAAAAAACTTGTCCCCACTAAATTTCTCACTGAAAACAATAGGATAGCACATAAACTAGTAGGATACAAGGTTTTAGTTGAAAATATTGCATTTTCATTGAGAAACGGCCAAATCTATGTCTATGTGCTTTTCAGGCCGAGAGAAGCACTTTAAGCGAATAAAAAAGATAAACATGCTATAACATGAATAAAAAACTTGTCCCCACTAAATTTCTCACTGAAAACAATAGGATAGCACATAAACTAGTAGGATACAAGGTTTTAGTTGAAAATATTGCATTTTCATTGAGAAACGGCCAAATCTATGTCTATGTGCTTTTCAGGCCGAGAGAAGCACTTTAAGCGAATAAAAAAGATAAACATGCTATAACATGAATAAAAAACTTGTCCCCACTAAATTTCTCACTGAAAACAATAGGATAGCACTTAAACTAGTAGGATACAAGGTTTTAGTTGAAAATATTGCATTTTCATTGAGAAACGGCCAAATCTATGTCTATGTGCTTTTCAGGCCGAGAGAAGCACTTTAAGCGAATAAAAAAGATAAACATGCCATAACATGAATAAAAAACTTGTCCCCACTAAATTTCTCACTGAAAACAATAGGATAGCACATAAACTAGTAGGATACAAGGTTTTAGTTGAAAATATTGCATTTTCATTGAGAAACGGCCAAATCTATGTCTATGTGCTTTTCAGGCCGAGAGAAGCACTTTAAGCGAATAAAAAAGATAAACATGCCATAACATGAATAAAAAACTTGTCCCCACTAAATTTCTCACTGAAAACAATAGGATAGCACATAAACTAGTAGGATACAAGGTTTTAGTTGAAAATATTGCATTTTCATTGAGAAACGGCCAAATCTATGTCTATGTGCTTTTCAGGCCGAGAGAAGCACTTTAAGCGAATAAAAAAGATAAACATGCCATAACATGAATAAAAAACTTGTCCCCACTAAATTTCTCACTGAAAACAATAGGATAGCACATAAACTAGTAGGATACAAGGTTTTAGTTGAAAATATTGCATTTTCATTGAGAAACGGCCAAATCTATGTCTATGTGCTTTTCAGGCCGAGAGAAGCACTTTAAGCGAATAAAAAAGATAAACATGCCATAACATGAATAAAAAACTTGTCCCCACTAAATTTCTCACTGAAAACAATAGGATAGCACATAAACTAGTAGGATACAAGGTTTTAGTTGAAAATATTGCATTTTCATTGAGAAACGGCCAAATCTATGTCTATGTGCTTTTCAGGCCGAGAGAAGCACTTTAAGCGAATAAAAAAGATAAACATCCTATAACATGAATAAAAAACTTGTCCCCACTAAATTTCTCACTGAAAACAATAGGATAGCACATAAACTAGTAGGATACAAGGTTTTAGTTGAAAATATTGCATTTTCATTGAGAAACGGCCAAATCTATGTCTATGTGCTTTTCAGTCCGAGAGAAGCACTTTAAGCGAATAAAAAAGATAAACATGCCATAACATGAATAAAAAACTTGTCCCCACTAAATTTCTCACTGAAAACAATAGGATAGCACATAAACTAGTAGGATACAAGGTTTTAGTTGAAAGTATTGCATTTTCATTGAGAAACGGCCAAATCTATGTCTATGTGCTTTTCAGGCCGAGAGAAGCACTTTAAGCGAATAAAAAAGATAAACATGCCATAACATGAATAAAAAACTTGTCCCCACTAAATTTCTCACTGAAAACAATAGGATAGCACATAAACTAGTAGGATACAAGGTTTTAGTTGAAAATATTGCATTTTCATTGAGAAACGGCCAAATCTATGTCTATGTGCTTTTCAGGCCGAGAGAAGCACTTTAAGCGAATAAAAAAGATAAACATGCCATAACATGAATAAAAAACTTGTCCCCACTAAATTTCTCACTGAAAACAATAGGATAGCACATAAACTAGTAGGATACAAGGTTTTAGTTGAAAATATTGCATTTTCATTGAGAAACGGCCAAATCTATGTCTATGTGCTTTTCAGGCCGAGAGAAGCACTTTAAGCGAATAAAAAAGATAAACATGCCATAACATGAATAAAAAACTTGTCCCCACTAAATTTCTCACTGAAAACAATAGGATAGCACATAAACTAGTAGGATACAAGGTTTTAGTTGAAAATATTGCATTTTCATTGAGAAACGGCCAAATCTATGTCTATGTGCTTTTCAGGCCGAGAGAAGCACTTTAAGCGAATAAAAAAGATAAACATGCCATAACATGAATAAAAAACTTGTCCCCACTAAATTTCTCACTGAAAACAATAGGATAGCACATAAACTAGTAGGATACAAGGTTTTAGTTGAAAATATTGCATTTTCATTGAGAAACGGCCAAATCTATGTCTATGTGCTTTTCAGGCCGAGAGAAGCACTTTAAGCGAATAAAAAAGATAAACATGCCATAACATGAATAAAAAACTTGTCCCCACTAAATTTCTCACTGAAAACAATAGGATAGCACATAAACTAGTAGGATACAAGGTTTTAGTTGAAAATATTGCATTTTCATTGAGAAACGGCCAAATCTATGTCTATGTGCTTTTCAGGCCGAGAGAAGCACTTTAAGCGAATAAAAAAGATAAACATGCTATAACATGAATAAAAAACTTGTCCCCACTAAATTTCTCACTGAAAACAATAGGATAGCACATAAACTAGTAGGATACAAGGTTTTAGTTGAAAATATTGCATTTTCATTGAGAAACGGCCAAATCTATGTCTATGTGCTTTTCAGGCCGAGAGAAGCACTTTAAGCGAATAAAAAAGATAAACATGCTATAACATGAATAAAAAACTTGTCCCCACTAAATTTCTCACTGAAAACAATAGGATAGCACTTAAACTAGTAGGATACAAGGTTTTAGTTGAAAATATTGCATTTTCATTGAGAAACGGCCAAATCTATGTCTATGTGCTTTTCAGGCCGAGAGAAGCACTTTAAGCGAATAAAAAAGATAAACATGCCATAACATGAATAAAAAACTTGTCCCCACTAAATTTCTCACTGAAAACAATAGGATAGCACATAAACTAGTAGGATACAAGGTTTTAGTTGAAAATATTGCATTTTCATTGAGAAACGGCCAAATCTATGTCTATGTGCTTTTCAGGCCGAGAGAAGCACTTTAAGCGAATAAAAAAGATAAACATGCCATAACATGAATAAAAAACTTGTCCCCACTAAATTTCTCACTGAAAACAATAGGATAGCACATAAACTAGTAGGATACAAGGTTTTAGTTGAAAATATTGCATTTTCATTGAGAAACGGCCAAATCTATGTCTATGTGCTTTTCAGGCCGAGAGAAGCACTTTAAGCGAATAAAAAAGATAAACATGCCATAACATGAATAAAAAACTTGTCCCCACTAAATTTCTCACTGAAAACAATAGGATAGCACTTAAACTAGTAGGATACAAGGTTTTAGTTGAAAATATTGCATTTTCATTGAGAAACGGCCAAATCTATGTCTATGTGCTTTTCAGGCCGAGAGAAGCACTTTAAGCGAATAAAAAAGATAAACATGCCATAACATGAATAAAAAACTTGTCCCCACTAAATTTCTCACTGAAAACAATAGGATAGCACATAAACTAGTAGGATACAAGGTTTTAGTTGAAAATATTGCATTTTCATTGAGAAACGGCCAAATCTATGTCTATGTGCTTTTCAGGCCGAGAGAAGCACTTTAAGCGAATAAAAAAGATAAACATGCCATAACATGAATAAAAAACTTGTCCCCACTAAATTTCTCACTGAAAACAATAGGATAGCACATAAACTAGTAGGATACAAGGTTTTAGTTGAAAATATTGCATTTTCATTGAGAAACGGCCAAATCTATGTCTATGTGCTTTTCAGGCCGAGAGAAGCACTTTAAGCGAATAAAAAAGATAAACATCCTATAACATGAATAAAAAACTTGTCCCCACTAAATTTCTCACTGAAAACAATAGGATAGCACATAAACTAGTAGGATACAAGGTTTTAGTTGAAAATATTGCATTTTCATTGAGAAACGGCCAAATCTATGTCTATGTGCTTTTCAGTCCGAGAGAAGCACTTTAAGCGAATAAAAAAGATAAACATGCCATAACATGAATAAAAAACTTGTCCCCACTAAATTTCTCACTGAAAACAATAGGATAGCACATAAACTAGTAGGATACAAGGTTTTAGTTGAAAATATTGCATTTTCATTGAGAAACGGCCAAATCTATGTCTATGTGCTTTTCAGTCCGAGAGAAGCACTTTAAGCGAATAAAAAAGATAAACATGCCATAACATGAATAAAAAACTTGTCCCCACTAAATTTCTCACTGAAAACAATAGGATAGCACATAAACTAGTAGGATACAAGGTTTTAGTTGAAAGTATTGCATTTTCATTGAGAAACGGCCAAATCTATGTCTATGTGCTTTTCAGGCCGAGAGAAGCACTTTAAGCGAATAAGAAAGATAAACATGCCATAACATGAATAAAAAACTTGTCCCCACTAAATTTCTCACTGAAAACAATAGGATAGCACATAAACTAGTAGGATACAAGGTTTTAGTTGAAAATATTGCATTTTCATTGAGAAACGGCCAAATCTATGTCTATGTGCTTTTCAGGCCGAGAGAAGCACTTTAAGCGAATAAAAAAGATAAACATGCCATAACATGAATAAAAAACTTGTCCCCACTAAATTTCTCACTGAAAACAATAGGATAGCACATAAACTAGTAGGATACAAGGTTTTAGTTGAAAATATTGCATTTTCATTGAGAAACGGCCAAATCTATGTCTATGTGCTTTTCAGGCCGAGAGAAGCACTTTAAGCGAATAAAAAAGATAAACATGCTATAACATGAATAAAAAACTTGTCCCCACTAAATTTCTCACTGAAAACAATAGGATAGCACATAAACTAGTAGGATACAAGGTTTTAGTTGAAAATATTGCATTTTCATTGAGAAACGGCCAAATCTATGTCTATGTGCTTTTCAGGCCGAGAGAAGCACTTTAAGCGAATAAAAAAGATAAACATGCCATAACATGAATAAAAAACTTGTCCCCACTAAATTTCTCACTGAAAACAATAGGATAGCACATAAACTAGTAGGATACAAGGTTTTAGTTGAAAATATTGCATTTTCATTGAGAAACGGCCAAATCTATGTCTATGTGCTTTTCAGGCCGAGAGAAGCACTTTAAGCGAATAAAAAAGATAAACATGCCATAACATGAATAAAAAACTTGTCCCCACTAAATTTCTCACTGAAAACAATAGGATAGCACATAAACTAGTAGGATACAAGGTTTTAGTTGAAAATATTGCATTTTCATTGAGAAACGGCCAAATCTATGTCTATGTGCTTTTCAGGCCGAGAGAAGCACTTTAAGCGAATAAAAAAGATAAACATGCCATAACATGAATAAAAAACTTGTCCCCACTAAATTTCTCACTGAAAACAATAGGATAGCACATAAACTAGTAGGATACAAGGTTTTAGTTGAAAATATTGCATTTTCATTGAGAAACGGCCAAATCTATGTCTATGTGCTTTTCAGGCCGAGAGAAGCACTTTAAGCGAATAAAAAAGATAAACATGCCATAACATGAATAAAAAACTTGTCCCCACTAAATTTCTCACTGAAAACAATAGGATAGCACATAAACTAGTAGGATACAAGGTTTTAGTTGAAAATATTGCATTTTCATTGAGAAACGGCCAAATCTATGTCTATGTGCTTTTCAGGCCGAGAGAAGCACTTTAAGCGAATAAAAAAGATAAACATGCTATAACATGAATAAAAAACTTGTCCCCACTAAATTTCTCACTGAAAACAATAGGATAGCACATAAACTAGTAGGATACAAGGTTTTAGTTGAAAATATTGCATTTTCATTGAGAAACGGCCAAATCTATGTCTATGTGCTTTTCAGGCCGAGAGAAGCACTTTAAGCGAATAAAAAAGATAAACATGCTATAACATGAATAAAAAACTTGTCCCCACTAAATTTCTCACTGAAAACAATAGGATAGCACATAAACTAGTAGGATACAAGGTTTTAGTTGAAAATATTGCATTTTCATTGAGAAACGGCCAAATCTATGCTCTATGTGCTTTTCAGGCCGAGAGAAGCACTTTAAGCGAATAAAAAAGATAAACATGCTATAACATGAATAAAAAACTTGTCCCCACTAAATTTCTCACTGAAAACAATAGGATAGCACATAAACTAGTAGGATACAAGGTTTTAGTTGAAAATATTGCATTTTCATTGAGAAACGGCCAAATCTATGTCTATGTGCTTTTCAGGCCGAGAGAAGCACTTTAAGCGAATAAAAAAGATAAACATGCTATAACATGAATAAAAAACTTGTCCCCACTAAATTTCTCACTGAAAACAATAGGATAGCACATAAACTAGTAGGATACAAGGTTTTAGTTGAAAATATTGCATTTTCATTGAGAAACGGCCAAATCTATGTCTATGTGCTTTTCAGGCCGAGAGAAGCACTTTAAGCGAATAAAAAAGATAAACATGCTATAACATGAATAAAAAACTTGTCCCCACTAAATTTCTCACTGAAAACAATAGGATAGCACATAAACTAGTAGGATACAAGGTTTTAGTTGAAAATATTGCATTTTCATTGAGAAACGGCCAAATCTATGTCTATGTGCTTTTCAGGCCGAGAGAAGCACTTTAAGCGAATAAAAAAGATAAACATGCCATAACATGAATAAAAAACTTGTCCCCACTAAATTTCTCACTGAAAACAATAGGATAGCACATAAACTAGTAGGATACAAGGTTTTAGTTGAAAATATTGCATTTTCATTGAGAAACGGCCAAATCTATGTCTATGTGCTTTTCAGGCCGAGAGAAGCACTTTAAGCGAATAAAAAAGATAAACATGCTATAACATGAATAAAAAACTTGTCCCCACTAAATTTCTCACTGAAAACAATAGGATAGCACATAAACTAGTAGGATACAAGGTTTTAGTTGAAAATATTGCATTTTCATTGAGAAACGGCCAAATCTATGTCTATGTGCTTTTCAGGCCGAGAGAAGCACTTTAAGCGAATAAAAAAGATAAACATGCCATAACATGAATAAAAAACTTGTCCCCACTAAATTTCTCACTGAAAACAATAGGATAGCACATAAACTAGTAGGATACAAGGTTTTAGTTGAAAATATTGCATTTTCATTGAGAAACGGCCAAATCTATGTCTATGTGCTTTTCAGGCCGAGAGAAGCACTTTAAGCGAATAAAAAAGATAAACATGCCATAACATGAATAAAAAACTTGTCCCCACTAAATTTCTCACTGAAAACAATAGGATAGCACATAAACTAGTAGGATACAAGGTTTTAGTTGAAAATATTGCATTTTCATTGAGAAACGGCCAAATCTATGTCTATGTGCTTTTCAGGCCGAGAGAAGCACTTTAAGCGAATAAAAAAGATAAACATGCAATAACATGAATAAAAAACTTGTCCCCACTAAATTTCTCACTGAAAACAATAGGATAGCACATAAACTAGTAGGATACAAGGTTTTAGTTGAAAATATTGCATTTTCATTGAGAAACGGCCAAATCTATGTCTATGTGCTTTTCAGGCCGAGAGAAGCACTTTAAGCGAATAAAAAAGATAAACATGCAATAACATGAATAAAAAACTTGTCCCCACTAAATTTCTCACTGAAAACAATAGGATAGCACATAAACTAGTAGGATACAAGGTTTTAGTTGAAAATATTGCATTTTCATTGAGAAACGGCCAAATCTATGTCTATGTGCTTTTCAGGCCGAGAGAAGCACTTTAAGCGAATAAAAAAGATAAACATGCCATAACATGAATAAAAAACTTGTCCCCACTAAATTTCTCACTGAAAACAATAGGATAGCACATAAACTAGTAGGATACAAGGTTTTAGTTGAAAATATTGCATTTTCATTGAGAAACGGCCAAATCTATGTCTATGTGCTTTTCAGGCCGAGAGAAGCACTTTAAGCGAATAAAAAAGATAAACATGCCATAACATGAATAAAAAACTTGTCCCCACTAAATTTCTCACTGAAAACAATAGGATAGCACATAAACTAGTAGGATACAAGGTTTTAGTTGAAAATATTGCATTTTCATTGAGAAACGGCCAAATCTATGTCTATGTGCTTTTCAGGCCGAGAGAAGCACTTTAAGCGAATAAAAAAGATAAACATGCCATAACATGAATAAAAAACTTGTCCCCACTAAATTTCTCACTGAAAACAATAGGATAGCACATAAACTAGTAGGATACAAGGTTTTAGTTGAAAATATTGCATTTTCATTGAGAAACGGCCAAATCTATGTCTATGTGCTTTTCAGGCCGAGAGAAGCACTTTAAGCGAATAAAAAAGATAAACATGCCATAACATGAATAAAAAACTTGTCCCCACTAAATTTCTCACTGAAAACAATAGGATAGCACATAAACTAGTAGGATACAAGGTTTTAGTTGAAAATATTGCATTTTCATTGAGAAACGGCCAAATCTATGTCTATGTGCTTTTCAGGCCGAGAGAAGCACTTTAAGCGAATAAAAAAGATAAACATGCCAATAACATGAATAAAAAACTTGTCCCCACTAAATTTCTCACTGAAAACAATAGGATAGCACATAAACTAGTAGGATACAAGGTTTTAGTTGAAAATATTGCATTTTCATTGAGAAACGGCCAAATCTATGTCTATGTGCTTTTCAGGCCGAGAGAAGCACTTTAAGCGAATAAAAAAGATAAACATGCCATAACATGAATAAAAAACTTGTCCCCACTAAATTTCTCACTGAAAACAATAGGATAGCACATAAACTAGTAGGATACAAGGTTTTAGTTGAAAGTATTGCATTTTCATTGAGAAACGGCCAAATCTATGTCTATGTGCTTTTCAGGCCGAGAGAAGCACTTTAAGCGAATAAAAAAGATAAACATGCCATAACATGAATAAAAAACTTGTCCCCACTAAATTTCTCACTGAAAACAATAGGATAGCACATTAACTAGTAGGATACAAGGTTTTAGTTGAAAATATTGCATT
Source organism: Eupleurogrammus muticus (assembly GCA_036785175.1). NCBI lineage: Eukaryota > Metazoa > Chordata > Actinopteri > Scombriformes > Trichiuridae > Eupleurogrammus > Eupleurogrammus muticus. The sequence goes on along the minus strand of JAYKQN010000119.1, from coordinate 15,065 downwards.
TTCATTGAGAAACGGCCAAATCTATGTCTATGTGCTTTTCAGGCCGAGAGAAGCACTTTAAGCGAATAAAAAAGATAAACATGCCATAACATGAATAAAAAACTTGTCCCCACTAAATTTCTCACTGAAAACAATAGGATAGCACATAAACTAGTAGGATACAAGGTTTTAGTTGAAAATATTGCATTTTCATTGAGAAAAGGCCAAATCTATGTCTATGTGCTTTTCAGGCCGAGAGAAGCACTTTAAGCGAATAAAAAAGATAAACATGCTATAACATGAATAAAAAACTTGTCCCCACTAAATTTCTCACTGAAAACAATAGGATAGCACATAAACTAGTAGGATACTAGGTTTTAGTTGAAAATATTGCATTTTCATTGAGAAACGGCCAAATCTATGTCTATGTGCTTTTCAGGCCGAGAGAAGCACTTTAAGCGAATAAAAAAGATAAACATGCCATAACATGAATAAAAAACTTGTCCCCACTAAATTTCTCACTGAAAACAATAGGATAGCACATAAACTAGTAGGATACAAGGTTTTAGTTGAAAATATTGCATTTTCATTGAGAAACGGCCAAATCTATGTCTATGTGCTTTTCAGGCCGAGAGAAGCACTTTAAGCGAATAAAAAAGATAAACATGCTATAACATGAATAAAAAACTTGTCCCCACTAAATTTCTCACTGAAAACAATAGGATAGCACATAAACTAGTAGGATACAAGGTTTTAGTTGAAAATATTGCATTTTCATTGAGAAACGGCCAAATCTATGTCTATGTGCTTTTCAGGCCGAGAGAAGCACTTTAAGCGAATAAAAAAGATAAACATGCCATAACATGAATAAAAAACTTGTCCCCACTAAATTTCTCACTGAAAACAATAGGATAGCACATAAACTAGTAGGATACAAGGTTTTAGTTGAAAGTATTGCATTTTCATTGAGAAACGGCCAAATCTATGTCTATGTGCTTTTCAGGCCGAGAGAAGCACTTTAAGCGAATAAAAAAGATAAACATGCCATAACATGAATAAAAAACTTGTCCCCACTAAATTTCTCACTGAAAACAATAGGATAGCACATAAACTAGTAGGATACAAGGTTTTAGTTGAAAATATTGCATTTTCATTGAGAAACGGCCAAATCTATGTCTATGTGCTTTTCAGGCCGAGAGAAGCACTTTAAGCGAATAAAAAAGATAAACATGCCATAACATGAATAAAAAACTTGTCCCCACTAAATTTCTCACTGAAAACAATAGGATAGCACATAAACTAGTAGGATACAAGGTTTTAGTTGAAAATATTGCATTTTCATTGAGAAACGGCCAAATCTATGTCTATGTGCTTTTCAGGCCGAGAGAAGCACTTTAAGCGAATAAAAAAGATAAACATGCTATAACATGAATAAAAAACTTGCCCCCACTAAATTTCTCACTGAAAACAATAGGATAGCACATAAACTAGTAGGATACAAGGTTTTAGTTGAAAATATTGCATTTTCATTGAGAAACGGCCAAATCTATGTCTATGTGCTTTTCAGGCCGAGAGAAGCACTTTAAGCGAATAAAAAAGATAAACATGCTATAACATGAATAAAAAACTTGCCCCCACTAAATTTCTCACTGAAAACAATAGGATAGCACATAAACTAGTAGGATACAAGGTTTTAGTTGAAAATATTGCATTTTCATTGAGAAACGGCCAAATCTATGTCTATGTGCTTTTCAGGCCGAGAGAAGCACTTTAAGCGAATAAAAAAGATAAACATGCTATAACATGAATAAAAAACTTGTCCCCACTAAATTTCTCACTGAAAACAATAGGATAGCACATAAACTAGTAGGATACAAGGTTTTAGTTGAAAATATTGCATTTTCATTGAGAAACGGCCAAATCTATGTCTATGTGCTTTTCAGGCCGAGAGAAGCACTTTAAGCGAATAAAAAAGATAAACATGCCATAACATGAATAAAAAACTTGTCCCCACTAAATTTCTCACTGAAAACAATAGGATAGCACATAAACTAGTAGGATACAAGGTTTTAGTTGAAAATATTGCATTTTCATTGAGAAACGGCCAAATCTATGTCTATGTGCTTTTCAGGCCGAGAGAAGCACTTTAAGCGAATAAAAAAGATAAACATGCTATAACATGAATAAAAAACTTGTCCCCACTAAATTTCTCACTGAAAACAATAGGATAGCACATAAACTAGTAGGATACAAGGTTTTAGTTGAAAATATTGCATTTTCATTGAGAAACGGCCAAATCTATGTCTATGTGCTTTTCAGGCCGAGAGAAGCACTTTAAGCGAATAAAAAAGATAAACATGCCATAACATGAATAAAAAACTTGTCCCCACTAAATTTCTCACTGAAAACAATAGGATAGCACATAAACTAGTAGGATACAAGGTTTTAGTTGAAAATATTGCATTTTCATTGAGAAACGGCCAAATCTATGTCTATGTGCTTTTCAGGCCGAGAGAAGCACTTTAAGCGAATAAAAAAGATAAACATGCTATAACATGAATAAAAAACTTGTCCCCACTAAATTTCTCACTGAAAACAATAGGATAGCACATAAACTAGTAGGATACAAGGTTTTAGTTGAAAATATTGCATTTTCATTGAGAAACGGCCAAATCTATGTCTATGTGCTTTTCAGGCCGAGAGAAGCACTTTAAGCGAATAAAAAAGATAAACATGCTATAACATGAATAAAAAACTTGTCCCCACTAAATTTCTCACTGAAAACAATAGGATAGCACATAAACTAGTAGGATACTAGGTTTTAGTTGAAAATATTGCATTTTCATTGAGAAACGGCCAAATCTATGTCTATGTGCTTTTCAGGCCGAGAGAAGCACTTTAAGCGAATAAAAAAGATAAACATGCCATAACATGAATAAAAAACTTGTCCCCACTAAATTTCTCACTGAAAACAATAGGATAGCACATAAACTAGTAGGATACAAGGTTTTAGTTGAAAATATTGCATTTTCATTGAGAAACGGCTAAATCTATGTCTATGTGCTTTTCAGGCCGAGAGAAGCACTTTAAGCGAATAAAAAGATAAACATGCTATAACATGAATAAAAAACTTGTCCCCACTAAATTTCTCACTGAAAACAATAGGATAGCACATAAACTAGTAGGATACAAGGTTTTAGTTGAAAATATTGCATTTTCATTGAGAAACGGCCAAATCTATGTCTATGTGCTTTTCAGGCCGAGAGAAGCACTTTAAGCGAATAAAAAAGATAAACATGCCATAACATGAATAAAAAACTTGTCCCCACTAAATTTCTCACTGAAAACAATAGGATAGCACATAAACTAGTAGGATACAAGGTTTTAGTTGAAAATATTGCATTTTCATTGAGAAACGGCCAAATCTATGTCTATGTGCTTTTCAGGCCGAGAGAAGCACTTTAAGCGAATAAAAAAGATAAACATGCCATAACATGAATAAAAAACTTGTCCCCACTAAATTTCTCACTGAAAACAATAGGATAGCACATAAACTAGTAGGATACTAGGTTTTAGTTGAAAATATTGCATTTTCATTGAGAAACGGCCAAATCTATGTCTATGTGCTTTTCAGGCCGAGAGAAGCACTTTAAGCGAATAAAAAAGATAAACATGCCATAACATGAATAAAAAACTTGTCCCCACTAAATTTCTCACTGAAAACAATAGGATAGCACATAAACTAGTAGGATACAAGGTTTTAGTTGAAAATATTGCATTTTCATTGAGAAACGGCCAAATCTATGTCTATGTGCTTTTCAGGCCGAGAGAAGCACTTTAAGCGAATAAAAAAGATAAACATGCTATAACATGAATAAAAAACTTGTCCCCACTAAATTTCTCACTGAAAACAATAGGATAGCACATAAACTAGTAGGATACAAGGTTTTAGTTGAAAATATTGCATTTTCATTGAGAAACGGCCAAATCTATGTCTATGTGCTTTTCAGGCCGAGAGAAGCACTTTAAGCGAATAAAAAAGATAAACATGCCATAACATGAATAAAAAACTTGTCCCCACTAAATTTCTCACTGAAAACAATAGGATAGCACATAAACTAGTAGGATACAAGGTTTTAGTTGAAAGTATTGCATTTTCATTGAGAAACGGCCAAATCTATGTCTATGTGCTTTTCAGGCCGAGAGAAGCACTTTAAGCGAATAAAAAAGATAAACATGCCATAACATGAATAAAAAACTTGTCCCCACTAAATTTCTCACTGAAAACAATAGGATAGCACATAAACTAGTAGGATACAAGGTTTTAGTTGAAAATATTGCATTTTCATTGAGAAACGGCCAAATCTATGTCTATGTGCTTTTCAGGCCGAGAGAAGCACTTTAAGCGAATAAAAAAGATAAACATGCCATAACATGAATAAAAAACTTGTCCCCACTAAATTTCTCACTGAAAACAATAGGATAGCACATAAACTAGTAGGATACAAGGTTTTAGTTGAAAGTATTGCATTTTCATTGAGAAACGGCCAAATCTATGTCTATGTGCTTTTCAGGCCGAGAGAAGCACTTTAAGCGAATAAAAAAGATAAACATGCCATAACATGAATAAAAAACTTGTCCCCACTAAATTTCTCACTGAAAACAATAGGATAGCACATTAACTAGTAGGATACAAGGTTTTAGTTGAAAATATTGCATTTTCATTGAGAAACGGCCAAATCTATGTCTATGTGCTTTTCAGGCCGAGAGAAGCACTTTAAGCGAATAAAAAAGATAAACATGCCATAACATGAATAAAAAACTTGTCCCCACTAAATTTCTCACTGAAAACAATAGGATAGCACATAAACTAGTAGGATACAAGGTTTTAGTTGAAAATATTGCATTTTCATTGAGAAAAGGCCAAATCTATGTCTATGTGCTTTTCAGGCCGAGAGAAGCACTTTAAGCGAATAAAAAAGATAAACATGCTATAACATGAATAAAAAACTTGTCCCCACTAAATTTCTCACTGAAAACAATAGGATAGCACATAAACTAGTAGGATACTAGGTTTTAGTTGAAAATATTGCATTTTCATTGAGAAACGGCCAAATCTATGTCTATGTGCTTTTCAGGCCGAGAGAAGCACTTTAAGCGAATAAAAAAGATAAACATGCCATGACATGAATAAAAAACTTGTCCCCACTAAATTTCTCACTGAAAACAATAGGATAGCACATAAACTAGTAGGATACAAGGTTTTAGTTGAAAGTATTGCATTTTCATTGAGAAACGGCCAAATCTATGTCTATGTGCTTTTCAGGCCGAGAGAAGCACTTTAAGCGAATAAAAAAGATAAACATGCCATAACATGAATAAAAAACTTGTCCCCACTAAATTTCTCACTGAAAACAATAGGATAGCACATAAACTAGTAGGATACAAGGTTTTAGTTGAAAGTATTGCATTTTCATTGAGAAACGGCCAAATCTATGTCTATGTGCTTTTCAGGCCGAGAGAAGCACTTTAAGCGAATAAAAAAGATAAACATGCCATAACATGAATAAAAAACTTGTCCCCACTAAATTTCTCACTGAAAACAATAGGATAGCACATAAACTAGTAGGATACAAGGTTTTAGTTGAAAATATTGCATTTTCATTGAGAAACGGCCAAATCTATGTCTATGTGCTTTTCAGGCCGAGAGAAGCACTTTAAGCGAATAAAAAAGATAAACATGCCATAACATGAATAAAAAACTTGTCCCCACTAAATTTCTCACTGAAAACAATAGGATAGCACATAAACTAGTAGGATACAAGGTTTTAGTTGAAAATATTGCATTTTCATTGAGAAACGGCCAAATCTATGTCTATGTGCTTTTCAGGCCGAGAGAAGCACTTTAAGCGAATAAAAAAGATAAACATCCTATAACATGAATAAAAAACTTGTCCCCACTAAATTTCTCACTGAAAACAATAGGATAGCACATAAACTAGTAGGATACAAGGTTTTAGTTGAAAATATTGCATTTTCATTGAGAAACGGCCAAATCTATGTCTATGTGCTTTTCAGGCCGAGAGAAGCACTTTAAGCGAATAAAAAAGATAAACATGCCATAACATGAATAAAAAACTTGTCCCCACTAAATTTCTCACTGAAAACAATAGGATAGCACATAAACTAGTAGGATACAAGGTTTTAGTTGAAAGTATTGCATTTTCATTGAGAAACGGCCAAATCTATGTCTATGTGCTTTTCAGGCCGAGAGAAGCACTTTAAGCGAATAAAAAAGATAAACATGCCATAACATGAATAAAAAACTTGTCCCCACTAAATTTCTCACTGAAAACAATAGGATAGCACATTAACTAGTAGGATACAAGGTTTTAGTTGAAAATATTGCATTTTCATTGAGAAACGGCCAAATCTATGTCTATGTGCTTTTCAGGCCGAGAGAAGCACTTTAAGCGAATAAAAAAGATAAACATGCCATAACATGAATAAAAAACTTGTCCCCACTAAATTTCTCACTGAAAACAATAGGATAGCACATAAACTAGTAGGATACAAGGTTTTAGTTGAAAATATTGCATTTTCATTGAGAAACGGCCAAATCTATGTCTATGTGCTTTTCAGGCCGAGAGAAGCACTTTAAGCGAATAAAAAAGATAAACATGCCATAACATGAATAAAAAACTTGTCCCCACTAAATTTCTCACTGAAAACAATAGGATAGCACATAAACTAGTAGGATACAAGGTTTTAGTTGAAAATATTGCATTTTCATTGAGAAACGGCCAAATCTATGTCTATGTGCTTTTCAGGCCGAGAGAAGCACTTTAAGCGAATAAAAAAGATAAACATGCTATAACATGAATAAAAAACTTGTCCCCACTAAATTTCTCACTAAAAACAATAGGATAGCACATAAACTAGTAGGATACAAGGTTTTAGTTGAAAATATTGCATTTTCATTGAGAAACGGCCAAATCTATGTCTATGTGCTTTTCAGGCCGAGAGAAGCACTTTAAGCGAATAAAAAAGATAAACATGCCATAACATGAATAAAAAACTTGTCCCCACTAAATTTCTCACTGAAAACAATAGGATAGCACATAAACTAGTAGGAGGGCGACACGGTGGTGCGGTGGGTAGCACTGTTGCCTCACAGCAAGAAGGTCGCAGGTTCAAGACCCGCCTTGGGCCTGGGTCTGGGGCCTTTCTGTGTGGAGTTTGCATGTTCTCCCCGTGTCTGCGTGGGTTTTCCCCGGGTACTCCGGTTTCCTCCCACAATACAAAAAACATGCTCAGGTTAATTGGTAAACTCTAAATTGCCCATAGGTGTGAGTGTGAGAGTGAATGGTGTGTGAATGGTGTGTGTGCCCCACGATTGGCTGGCGACCATCTGGGGTGTATCCCTGCCTCTCGCCTTAACGCGCTGGGATAGGCTCCAGCAGACCCCTGCGACCCCGAAAGGGAATAAGCGGGATAGACAATGGATGGATGGATAAACTAGTAGGATACAAGGTTTTAGTTGAAAATATTGCATTTTCATTGAGAAACGGCCAAATCTATGTCTATGTGCTTTTCAGGCCGAGAGAAGCACTTTAAGCGAATAAAAAAGATAAACATGCCATAACATGAATAAAAAACTTGTCCCCACTAAATTTCTCACTGAAAACAATAGGATAGCACATAAACTAGTAGGATACAAGGTTTTAGTTGAAAATATTGCATTTTCATTGAGAAACGGCCAAATCTATGTCTATGTGCTTTTCAGGCCGAGAGAAGCACTTTAAGCGAATAAAAAAGATAAACATGCCATAACATGAATAAAAAACTTGTCCCCACTAAATTTCTCACTGAAAACAATAGGATAGCACATAAACTAGTAGGATACAAGGTTTTAGTTGAAAGTATTGCATTTTCATTGAGAAACGGCCAAATCTATGTCTATGTGCTTTTCAGGCCGAGAGAAGCACTTTAAGCGAATAAAAAAGATAAACATGCCATAACATGAATAAAAAACTTGTCCCCACTAAATTTCTCACTGAAAACAATAGGATAGCACATTAACTAGTAGGATACAAGGTTTTAGTTGAAAATATTGCATTTTCATTGAGAAACGGCCAAATCTATGTCTATGTGCTTTTCAGGCCGAGAGAAGCACTTTAAGCGAATAAAAAAGATAAACATGCCATAACATGAATAAAAAACTTGTCCCCACTAAATTTCTCACTGAAAACAATAGGATAGCACATAAACTAGTAGGATACAAGGTTTTAGTTGAAAATATTGCATTTTCATTGAGAAAAGGCCAAATCTATGTCTATGTGCTTTTCAGGCCGAGAGAAGCACTTTAAGCGAATAAAAAAGATAAACATGCTATAACATGAATAAAAAACTTGTCCCCACTAAATTTCTCACTGAAAACAATAGGATAGCACATAAACTAGTAGGATACTAGGTTTTAGTTGAAAATATTGCATTTTCATTGAGAAACGGCCAAATCTATGTCTATGTGCTTTTCAGGCCGAGAGAAGCACTTTAAGCGAATAAAAAAGATAAACATGCCATGACATGAATAAAAAACTTGTCCCCACTAAATTTCTCACTGAAAACAATAGGATAGCACATAAACTAGTAGGATACAAGGTTTTAGTTGAAAGTATTGCATTTTCATTGAGAAACGGCCAAATCTATGTCTATGTGCTTTTCAGGCCGAGAGAAGCACTTTAAGCGAATAAAAAAGATAAACATGCCATAACATGAATAAAAAACTTGTCCCCACTAAATTTCTCACTGAAAACAATAGGATAGCACATAAACTAGTAGGATACAAGGTTTTAGTTGAAAATATTGCATTTTCATTGAGAAACGGCCAAATCTATGTCTATGTGCTTTTCAGGCCGAGAGAAGCACTTTAAGCGAATAAAAAAGATAAACATGCCATAACATGAATAAAAAACTTGTCCCCACTAAATTTCTCACTGAAAACAATAGGATAGCACATAAACTAGTAGGATACAAGGTTTTAGTTGAAAATATTGCATTTTCATTGAGAAACGGCCAAATCTATGTCTATGTGCTTTTCAGGCCGAGAGAAGCACTTTAAGCGAATAAAAAAGATAAACATCCTATAACATGAATAAAAAACTTGTCCCCACTAAATTTCTCACTGAAAACAATAGGATAGCACATAAACTAGTAGGATACAAGGTTTTAGTTGAAAATATTGCATTTTCATTGAGAAACGGCCAAATCTATGTCTATGTGCTTTTCAGGCCGAGAGAAGCACTTTAAGCGAATAAAAAAGATAAACATGCCATAACATGAATAAAAAACTTGTCCCCACTAAATTTCTCACTGAAAACAATAGGATAGCACATAAACTAGTAGGATACAAGGTTTTAGTTGAAAGTATTGCATTTTCATTGAGAAACGGCCAAATCTATGTCTATGTGCTTTTCAGGCCGAGAGAAGCACTTTAAGCGAATAAAAAAGATAAACATGCCATAACATGAATAAAAAACTTGTCCCCACTAAATTTCTCACTGAAAACAATAGGATAGCACATTAACTAGTAGGATACAAGGTTTTAGTTGAAAATATTGCATTTTCATTGAGAAACGGCCAAATCTATGTCTATGTGCTTTTCAGGCCGAGAGAAGCACTTTAAGCGAATAAAAAAGATAAACATGCCATAACATGAATAAAAAACTTGTCCCCACTAAATTTCTCACTGAAAACAATAGGATAGCACATAAACTAGTAGGATACAAGGTTTTAGTTGAAAATATTGCATTTTCATTGAGAAACGGCCAAATCTATGTCTATGTGCTTTTCAGGCCGAGAGAAGCACTTTAAGCGAATAAAAAAGATAAACATGCCATAACATGAATAAAAAACTTGTCCCCACTAAATTTCTCACTGAAAACAATAGGATAGCACATAAACTAGTAGGATACAAGGTTTTAGTTGAAAATATTGCATTTTCATTGAGAAACGGCCAAATCTATGTCTATGTGCTTTTCAGGCCGAGAGAAGCACTTTAAGCGAATAAAAAAGATAAACATGCCATAACATGAATAAAAAACTTGTCCCCACTAAATTTCTCACTGAAAACAATAGGATAGCACATAAACTAGTAGGATACAAGGTTTTAGTTGAAAATATTGCATTTTCATTGAGAAACGGCCAAATCTATGTCTATGTGCTTTTCAGGCCGAGAGAAGCACTTTAAGCGAATAAAAAAGATAAACATGCCATAACATGAATAAAAAACTTGTCCCCACTAAATTTCTCACTGAAAACAATAGGATAGCACATAAACTAGTAGGATACAAGGTTTTAGTTGAAAATATTGCATTTTCATTGAGAAACGGCCAAATCTATGTCTATGTGCTTTTCAGGCCGAGAGAAGCACTTTAAGCGAATAAAAAAGATAAACATGCCATAACATGAATAAAAAACTTGTCCCCACTAAATTTCTCACTGAAAACAATAGGATAGCACATAAACTAGTAGGATACAAGGTTTTAGTTGAAAGTATTGCATTTTCATTGAGAAACGGCCAAATCTATGTCTATGTGCTTTTCAGGCCGAGAGAAGCACTTTAAGCGAATAAAAAAGATAAACATGCCATAACATGAATAAAAAACTTGTCCCCACTAAATTTCTCACTGAAAACAATAGGATAGCACATTAACTAGTAGGATACAAGGTTTTAGTTGAAAATATTGCATTTTCATTGAGAAACGGCCAAATCTATGTCTATGTGCTTTTCAGGCCGAGAGAAGCACTTTAAGCGAATAAAAAAGATAAACATGCCATAACATGAATAAAAAACTTGTCCCCACTAAATTTCTCACTGAAAACAATAGGATAGCACATAAACTAGTAGGATACAAGGTTTTAGTTGAAAATATTGCATTTTCATTGAGAAACGGCCAAATCTATGTCTATGTGCTTTTCAGGCGGAGAGAAGCACTTTAAGCGAATAAAAAAGATAAACATCCTATAACATGAATAAAAAACGTGTCCCCACTAAATTTCTCACTGAAAACAATAGGATAGCACATAAACTAGTAGGATACAAGGTTTTAGTTGAAAATATTGCATTTTCATTGAGAAACGGCCAAATCTATGTCTATGTGCTTTTCAGGCCGAGAGAAGCACTTTAAGCGAATAAAAAAGATAAACATGCCATAACATGAATAAAAAACTTGTCCCCACTAAATTTCTCACTGAAAACAATAGGATAGCACATAAACTAGTAGGATACAAGGTTTTAGTTGAAAGTATTGCATTTTCATTGAGAAACGGCCAAATCTATGTCTATGTGCTTTTCAGGCCGAGAGAAGCACTTTAAGCGAATAAAAAAGATAAACATGCCATAACATGAATAAAAAACTTGTCCCCACTAAATTTCTCACTGAAAACAATAGGATAGCACATTAACTAGTAGGATACAAGGTTTTAGTTGAAAGTATTGCATTTTCATTGAGAAACGGCCAAATCTATGTCTATGTGCTTTTCAGGCCGAGAGAAGCACTTTAAGCGAATAAAAAAGATAAACATGCCATAACATGAATAAAAAACTTGTCCCCACTAAATTTCTCACTGAAAACAATAGGATAGCACATTAACTAGTAGGATACAAGGTTTTAGTTGAAAATATTGCATTTTCATTGAGAAACGGCCAAATCTATGTCTATGTGCTTTTCAGGCCGAGAGAAGCACTTTAAGCGAATAAAAAAGATAAACATGCCATAACATGAATAAAAAACTTGTCCCCACTAAATTTCTCACTGAAAACAATAGGATAGCACATAAACTAGTAGGATACAAGGTTTTAGTTGAAAATATTGCATTTTCATTGAGAAACGGCCAAATCTATGTCTATGTGCTTTTCAGGCCGAGAGAAGCACTTTAAGCGAATAAAAAAGATAAACATGCCATAACATGAATAAAAAACTTGTCCCCACTAAATTTCTCACTGAAAACAATAGGATAGCACATAAACTAGTAGGATACAAGGTTTTAGTTGAAAATATTGCATTTTCATTGAGAAACGGCCAAATCTATGTCTATGTGCTTTTCAGGCCGAGAGAAGCACTTTAAGCGAATAAAAAAGATAAACATGCCATAACATGAATAAAAAACTTGTCCCCACTAAATTTCTCACTGAAAACAATAGGATAGCACATAAACTAGTAGGATACAAGGTTTTAGTTGAAAATATTGCATTTTCATTGAGAAACGGCCAAATCTATGTCTATGTGCTTTTCAGGCCGAGAGAAGCACTTTAAGCGAATAAAAAAGATAAACATGCCATAACATGAATAAAAAACTTGTCCCCACTAAATTTCTCACTGAAAACAATAGGATAGCACATAAACTAGTAGGATACAAGGTTTTAGTTGAAAATATTGCATTTTCATTGAGAAACGGCCAAATCTATGTCTATGTGCTTTTCAGGCCGAGAGAAGCACTTTAAGCGAATAAAAAAGATAAACATGCTATAACATGAATAAAAAACTTGTCCCCACTAAATTTCTCACTGAAAACAATAGGATAGCACATAAACTAGTAGGATACAAGGTTTTAGTTGAAAATATTGCATTTTCATTGAGAAACGGCCAAATCTATGTCTATGTGCTTTTCAGGCCGAGAGAAGCACTTTAAGCGAATAAAAAAGATAAACATGCCATAACATGAATAAAAAACTTGTCCCCACTAAATTTCTCACTGAAAACAATAGGATAGCACATAAACTAGTAGGATACAAGGTTTTAGTTGAAAATATTGCATTTTCATTGAGAAACGGCCAAATCTATGTCTATGTGCTTTTCAGGCCGAGAGAAGCACTTTAAGCGAATAAAAAAGATAAACATGCTATAACATGAATAAAAAACTTGTCCCCACTAAATTTCTCACTGAAAACAATAGGATAGCACATAAACTAGTAGGATACAAGGTTTTAGTTGAAAATATTGCATTTTCATTGAGAAACGGCCAAATCTATGTCTATGTGCTTTTCAGGCCGAGAGAAGCACTTTAAGCGAATAAAAAAGATAAACATGCTATAACATGAATAAAAAACTTGTCCCCACTAAATTTCTCACTGAAAACAATAGGATAGCACATAAACTAGTAGGATACAAGGTTTTAGTTGAAAATATTGCATTTTCATTGAGAAACGGCCAAATCTATGTCTATGTGCTTTTCAGGCCGAGAGAAGCACTTTAAGCGAATAAAAAAGATAAACATGCTATAACATGAATAAAAAACTTGTCCCCACTAAATTTCTCACTGAAAACAATAGGATAGCACATAAACTAGTAGGATACTAGGTTTTAGTTGAAAATATTGCATTTTCATTGAGAAACGGCCAAATCTATGTCTATGTGCTTTTCAGGCCGAGAGAAGCACTTTAAGCGAATAAAAAAGATAAACATGCCATAACATGAATAAAAAACTTGTCCCCACTAAATTTCTCACTGAAAACAATAGGATAGCACATAAACTAGTTGGATACAAGGTTTTAGTTGAAAATATTGCATTTTCATTGAGAAACGGCCAAATCTATGTCTATGTGCTTTTCAGGCCGAGAGAAGCACTTTAAGCGAATAAAAAAGATAAACATGCCATAACATGAATAAAAAACTTGTCCCCACTAAATTTCTCACTGAAAACAATAGGATAGCACATAAACTAGTAGGATACAAGGTTTTAGTTGAAAATATTGCATTTTCATTGAGAAACGGCCAAATCTATGTCTATGTGCTTTTCAGGCCGAGAGAAGCACTTTAAGCGAATAAAAAAGATAAACATGCCATAACATGAATAAAAAACTTGTCCCCACTAAATTTCTCACTGAAAACAATAGGATAGCACATAAACTAGTAGGATACAAGGTTTTAGTTGAAAATATTGCATTTTCATTGAGAAACGGCCAAATCTATGTCTATGTGCTTTTCAGGCCGAGAGAAGCACTTTAAGCGAATAAAAAAGATAAACATGCTATAACATGAATAAAAAACTTGTCCCCACTAAATTTCTCACTGAAAACAATAGGATAGCACATAAACTAGTAGGATACAAGGTTTTAGTTGAAAATATTGCATTTTCATTGAGAAACGGCCAAATCTATGTCTATGTGCTTTTCAGGCCGAGAGAAGCACTTTAAGCGAATAAAAAAGATAAACATGCCATAACATGAATAAAAAACTTGTCCCCACTAAATTTCTCACTGAAAACAATAGGATAGCACATAAACTAGTAGGATACAAGGTTTTAGTTGAAAATATTGCATTTTCATTGAGAAACGGCCAAATCTATGTCTATGTGCTTTTCAGGCCGAGAGAAGCACTTTAAGCGAATAAAAAAGATAAACATGCCATAACATGAATAAAAAACTTGTCCCCACTAAATTTCTCACTGAAAACAATAGGATAGCACATAAACTAGTAGGATACAAGGTTTTAGTTGAAAATATTGCATTTTCATTGAGAAACGGCCAAATCTATGTCTATGTGCTTTTCAGGCCGAGAGAAGCACTTTAAGCGAATAAAAAGATAAACATGCCATAACATGAATAAAAAACTTGTCCCCACTAAATTTCTCACTGAAAACAATAGGATAGCACATAAACTAGTAGGATACAAGGTTTTAGTTGAAAATATTGCATTTTCATTGAGAAACGGCCAAATCTATGTCTATGTGCTTTTCAGGCCGAGAGAAGCACTTTAAGCGAATAAAAAAAGATAAACATGCCATAACATGAATAAAAAACTTGTCCCCACTAAATTTCTCACTGAAAACAATAGGATAGCACATAAACTAGTAGGATACAAGGTTTTAGTTGAAAATATTGCATTTTCATTGAGAAACGGCCAAATCTATGTCTATGTGCTTTTCAGGCCGAGAGAAGCACTTTAAGCGAATAAAAAAGATAAACATGCCATAACATGAATAAAAAACTTGTCCCCACTAAATTTCTCACTGAAAACAATAGGATAGCACATAAACTAGTAGGATACAAGGTTTTAGTTGAAAATATTGCATTTTCATTGAGA
>JAYKQN010000103.1:137500-144812 GCA_036785175.1 Eupleurogrammus muticus | reverse complement strand
AAACAGAGACCGGCACCCACTAACTTGGCCACGCCGAACGCGATGACACCGGGCCCGTGTCTCTACGACCTTCCCCTGCGGAGTTATGGCCCCGCCCTGGGTTAAAACCCTCCAGGCGGGCCTGACTGGACCTGGACCCCACACGGACCTCCGTCCTGGGCTAGGGCGGGTTCACGGAGGCCACCTGGAGGTCTCCCGCTCCCTCTCCCCCACACGGAGCTCCGTCCTGGGCTGGGACGGGGCCGCGGGTGCCCCTGGAGGTCTCCGTCGTCCTCTGCCCCACATGGAGCTCCGTCCTGGGCTAAGGCCGGGCCGCCGAGCACCCCCCGTGGAGCTCCGTCCTGGGTCTCCCCACACACGGAGCTCCTTCCTGGGCTAGGGCCGGGCCGCCGAGCACCCCCCGTGGAGCTCCGTCATGGGTCAGACAGACAGACAGGCAGTCAGACAGACAGGCAGACAGACAGGCAGGCAGACAGACAGGCAGTCAGACAGACAGGCAGACAGACAGACAGGCAGACAGACAGGCAGGCAGACAGACAGGCAGAGAGACAGACAGGCAGACAGACAGGCAGTCAGACAGACAGGCAGACAGACAGACAGGCAGACAGACAGACAGGCAGTCAGACAGACAGGCAGGCAGACAGACAGGCAGACAGACAGGCACATGTGTGTGCATATATAGATAGAGGCCCCTGGAGCTCTCCAGCACCATCTGCCCCACATGGAGCTCCGTCCTGGGCTAAGGCTGGGCCGCGGACCACCCCCCGTGGAGCTCCGTCCTCGGTCTCCCCACACATGGAGCTCCGTCCTGGGCTAGGGCAGGGCCGTGGGGGGGGCCCTGGAGCTCTCCCCGACACGTAGCTCATGAGGTGGCATGACCTCTCCAATATGCATCTTTCAAAATGCTGTTACTTAGGTAACAGTACTGAAGTATCACCAGCAAAATGCACTCACAGTATCAACAGGCAAATTTTTACTCTCATCATCATCATCTTCTTCATCATCATCATCATCATCATCATCATCATCATCATCATCATCATCATCATCATCATTGTTATTATTATTCAAAATTACTTATCCATTGGCTTTCTCTTTATTCATATGACGTTCGTATAAAGTATACATGTACACAAGCAGCTACCTCCGCCCCACATGGAGCTCCGTCCTGGGCTAGGGCAGGGCCATGGGGGGCCTGGAGGTCTACCCCCACGTGGAGCTCCGTCCTGGGCTAGGGCAGGGCCATGGGGGCCCTGGAGGTCTACCCCCACATGGAGCTCCGTCCTGGGCCATGGGGGGCCTGGAGGTCTACCCCCCACATGGAGCTCTATCCTGGGCTAGGGCAGGGCCATGGGGGGCCTGGAGGTCTACCCCCACATGGAGCTCCATCCAGGGCCAGGGGGGCCCTGGAGGTCTACCCCCACATGAAGCTATATCCTGGGCTAGGGCAGGGCCATGGGGGCTCTGGGGGTCTACCCCCACATGGAGCTCTATCCTGGGCTAGGGCAGGGCCATGGGGGCTCTGGGGGTCTACCCCCACATGGAGCTCTATCCTGGGCTAGGGCAGGGCCATGGGGGGCCTGGAGGTCTACCCCCACATGGAGCTCCATCCAGGGCCAGGGGGGCCCTGGAGGTCTACCCCCACATGAAGCTATATCCTGGGCTAGGGCAGGGCCATGGGGGGCCTGGAGGTCTCTGGAGGTCTACCCCCACAGGGAGCTCCATCCAGGGCCATGGGGGGCCTGGAGGTCTCTGGAGGTCTACCCCCACAGGGAGCTCCATCCAGGGCCAGGGGGGCCATGGGGGTCTACCCCCACATGGAGCTCCGTCCTGGGCTAGGGCAGGGCCATGGGGGGCCTGGGGGTCTCTGGAGGTCTACCCCCACAGGGAGCTCCATCCAGGGCCAGGGGGGCCATGGGGGTCTACCCCCACATGGAGCTCCGTCCTGGGCTAGGGGGGCCATGGGGGTCTACCCCCACATGGAGCTCCGTCCTGGGCTAGGGCAGGGCCATGGGGGGCCTGGAGGTCTCTGGAGGTCTACCCCCACAGGGAGCTCCATCCAGGGCCAGGGGGGCCATGGGGGTCTACCCCCACATGGAGCTCCGTCCTGGGCTAGGGCAGGGCCATGGGGGGCCTGGGGGTCTCTCTGGGCCTGGGGGTCTCTGGAGGTCTACCCCCACAGGGAGCTCCATCCAGGGCCAGGGGGGCCATGGGGGTCTACCCCCACATGGAGCTCCGTCCTGGGCTAGGGCAGGGCCATGGGGGCCCTGGAGGTCTCTGGAGGTCTACCCCCACATGGAGCTCCGTCCTGGGCTAGGGCAGGGCCATGGGGGCCCTGGAGGTCTCTGGAGGTCTACCCCCACAGGGAGCTCCATCCAGGGCCAGGGGGGCCATGGGGGTCTCTGGAGGTCTACCCCCACAGGGAGCTCCATCCAGGGCCATGGGGGGCCTGGAGGTCTCTGGAGGTCTACCCCCACAGGGAGCTCCATCCAGGGCCAGGGGGGCCATGGGGGTCTACCCCCCACATGGGGCTCCATCCTGGGCCATGGGGGGCCTGGGGGTCTCTGGAGGTCTACCCCCACAGGGAGCTCCATCCAGGGCCAGGGGGGCCATGGGGGTCTCTGGAGGTCTACCCCCACAGGGAGCTCCATCCAGGGCCATGGGGGGCCTGGAGGTCTCTGGAGGTCTACCCCCACAGGGAGCTCCATCCAGGGCCAGGGGGGCCATGGGGGTCTACCCCCCACATGGGGCTCCATCCTGGGCCATGGGGGGCCTGGGGGTCTCTGGAGGTCTACCCCCACAGGGAGCTCCATCCAGGGCCAGGGGGGCCATGGGGGTCTCTGGAGGTCTACCCCCACAGGGAGCTCCATCCAGGGCCATGGGGGGCCTGGAGGTCTCTGGAGGTCTACCCCCCACATGGGGCTCCATCCTGGGCCATGGGGGGCCTGGGGGTCTCTGGAGGTCTCTGGAGGTCTACCCCCACAGGGAGCTCCATCCAGGGCCAGGGGGGCCATGGGGGTCTCTGGAGGTCTACCCCCACAGGGAGCTCCATCCAGGGCCATGGGGGGCCTGGAGGTCTCTGGAGGTCTACCCCCACAGGGAGCTCCATCCAGGGCCAGGGGGGCCATGGGGGTCTACCCCCCACATGGGGCTCCATCCTGGGCCATGGGGGGCCTGGGGGTCTCTGGAGGTCTACCCCCACAGGGAGCTCCATCCAGGGCCAGGGGGGCCATGGGGGTCTCTGGAGGTCTACCCCCACAGGGAGCTCCATCCAGGGCCATGGGGGGCCTGGAGGTCTCTGGAGGTCTACCCCCCACATGGGGCTCCATCCTGGGCCATGGGGGGCCTGGGGGTCTCTGGAGGTCTACCCCCACAGGGAGCTCCATCCAGGGCCAGGGGGGCCATGGGGGTCTCTGGAGGTCTACCCCCACAGGGAGCTCCATCCAGGGCCAGGGGGGCCATGGGGGTCTCTGGAGGTCTACCCCCACAGGGAGCTCCATCCAGGGCCATGGGGGGCCTGGAGGTCTCTGGAGGTCTACCCCCCACATGGGGCTCCATCCTGGGCCATGGGGGGCCTGGGGGTCTCTGGAGGTCTCTGGAGGTCTACCCCCACAGGGAGCTCCATCCAGGGCCAGGGGGGCCATGGGGGTCTCTGGAGGTCTACCCCCACAGGGAGCTCCATCCAGGGCCATGGGGGGCCTGGAGGTCTCTGGAGGTCTACCCCCACAGGGAGCTCCATCCAGGGCCAGGGGGGCCATGGGGGTCTACCCCCCACATGGGGCTCCATCCTGGGCCATGGGGGGCCTGGGGGTCTCTGGAGGTCTACCCCCACAGGGAGCTCCATCCGGGGCCAGGGAGGCCCTGGAGCTATGCCCCACACGGGGCTCTGTTCCTGGGCTAAGGCAGCGGCGCGGGGCCCTGGAAGAGAAAAAAAAAAAAAAAAAAAAAAAAATTATTTTATTTATTTTTTAATAATTTTTTTAGAGGGGAAAACCTGCCCAAAACCTGCCCCAGACGGCCTCTGGGGGGGGCCCGTCACAAGGCAAGGCCCCCCCGCCGCTTTCTCTGGGGGTATCTGTTTCCGAAAACTGGGTTTCTGAAATCGTGCGGAAGGTTCCTTGGAAAACCGGGTGTTTTTTGGTCCACTGTGCGAAGGCTAATCTCCCCAAACCCTTGGGGAGATTAGCCTTCGTCACGTTAAAACACTTTGTCATTTTTCTGAATTTTTTTTCGTGCCCTTGGTACTCCGCCGTATGACAGCGTACCGATAGTTCCTTGGAAAACAGGGTATTTTCTGGTCCACTGTGTGAAGGCTAAATCTCTCCCCAGACCTTTGGGGAGATTAGCCTTCATCACGTTGAAACACTTAGAAAAAAACCTGAAAACGCTTGGTTCGCCTAAGCCCAAAACCATGCATTTTATTGGGGGGAGTTTCAAACGGCCATAACTTTGGATAGGAGCCGGCTAGACACTTCAAACAGAGACCGGCACCCACTAACTTGGCCACGCCGAACGCGATGACACCGGGCCCGTGTCTCTACGACCTTCCCCTGCGGAGTTATGGCCCCGCCCTGGGTTAAAACCCTCCAGGCGGGCCTGACTGGACCTGGACCCCACACGGACCTCCGTCCTGGGCTAGGGCGGGTTCACGGAGGCCCCCGGAGGTCTCCCGCTCCCTCTCCCCCACACGGAGCTCCGTCCTGGGCTGGGACGGGGCCGCGGGGGCCCCTGGAGGTCTCAGCCCAAAACCATGCATTTTAATGGGGGGGGTTTCAAACGCCCATAACTTTGGATAGGAGCCGGCTAGACACTTCAAACAGAGACCGGCACCCACTAACTTGGCCACGCCGAACGCGATGACACCGGGCCCGTGTCTCTACGACCTTCCCCTGCGGAGTTATGGCCCCGCCCTGGGTTAAAACCCTCCAGGCGGGCCTGACTGGACCTGGACCCCACACGGACCTCCGTCCTGGGCTAGGGCGGGTTCACGGAGGCCCCCGGAGGTCTCCCGCTCCCTCTCCCCCACACGGAGCTCCGTCCTGGGCTGGGACGGGGCCGCGGGGGCCCCTGGAGGTCTCAGCCCAAAACCATGCATTTTAATGGGGGGGGTTTCAAACGCCCATAACTTTGGATAGGAGCCGGCTAGACACTTCAAACAGAGACCGGCACCCACTAACTTGGCCACGCCGAACGCGATGACACCGGGCCCGTGTCTCTACGACCTTCCCCTGCGGAGTTATGGCCCCGCCCTGGGTTAAAACCCTCCAGGCGGGCCTGACTGGACCTGGACCCCACACGGACCTCCGTCCTGGGCTAGGGCGGGTTCACGGAGGCCCCCGGAGGTCTCCCGCTCCCTCTCCCCCACACGGAGCTCCGTCCTGGGCTGGGACGGGGCCGCGGGGGCCCCTGGAGGTCTCAGCCCAAAACCATGCATTTTAATGGGGGGGGTTTCAAACGCCCATAACTTTGGATAGGAGCCGGCTAGACACTTCAAACAGAGACCGGCACCCACTAACTTGGCCACGCCGAACGCGATGACACCGGGCCCGTGTCTCTACGACCTTCCCCTGCGGAGTTATGGCCCCGCCCTGGGTTAAAACCCTCCAGGCGGGCCTGACTGGACCTGGACCCCACACGGACCTCCGTCCTGGGCTAGGGCGGGTTCACGGAGGCCACCTGGAGGTCTCCCGCTCCCTCTCCCCCACACGGAGCTCCGTCCTGGGCTGGGACGGGGCCGCGGGTGCCCCTGGAGGTCTCCGTCGTCCTCTGCCCCACATGGAGCTCCGTCCTGGGCTAAGGCCGGGCCGCCGAGCACCCCCCGTGGAGCTCCGTCCTGGGTCTCCCCACACACGGAGCTCCTTCCTGGGCTAGGGCCGGGCCGCCGAGCACCCCCCGTGGAGCTCCGTCATGGGTCAGACAGACAGACAGGCAGTCAGACAGACAGGCAGACAGACAGGCAGGCAGACAGACAGGCAGTCAGACAGACAGGCAGACAGACAGACAGGCAGACAGACAGGCAGGCAGACAGACAGGCAGAGAGACAGACAGGCAGACAGACAGGCAGTCAGACAGACAGGCAGACAGACAGACAGGCAGACAGACAGACAGGCAGTCAGACAGACAGGCAGGCAGACAGACAGGCAGACAGACAGGCACATGTGTGTGCATATATAGATAGAGGCCCCTGGAGCTCTCCAGCACCATCTGCCCCACATGGAGCTCCGTCCTGGGCTAAGGCTGGGCCGCGGACCACCCCCCGTGGAGCTCCGTCCTCGGTCTCCCCACACATGGAGCTCCGTCCTGGGCTAGGGCAGGGCCGTGGGGGGGGCCCTGGAGCTCTCCCCGACACGTAGCTCATGAGGTGGCATGACCTCTCCAATATGCATCTTTCAAAATGCTGTTACTTAGGTAACAGTACTGAAGTATCACCAGCAAAATGCACTCACAGTATCAACAGGCAAATTTTTACTCTCATCATCATCATCTTCTTCATCATCATCATCATCATCATCATCATCATCATCATCATCATCATCATCATCATCATTGTTATTATTATTCAAAATTACTTATCCATTGGCTTTCTCTTTATTCATATGACGTTCGTATAAAGTATACATGTACACAAGCAGCTACCTCCGCCCCACATGGAGCTCCGTCCTGGGCTAGGGCAGGGCCATGGGGGGCCTGGAGGTCTACCCCCACGTGGAGCTCCGTCCTGGGCTAGGGCAGGGCCATGGGGGCCCTGGAGGTCTACCCCCACATGGAGCTCCGTCCTGGGCCATGGGGGGCCTGGAGGTCTACCCCCCACATGGAGCTCTATCCTGGGCTAGGGCAGGGCCATGGGGGGCCTGGAGGTCTACCCCCACATGGAGCTCCATCCAGGGCCAGGGGGGCCCTGGAGGTCTACCCCCACATGAAGCTATATCCTGGGCTAGGGCAGGGCCATGGGGGCTCTGGGGGTCTACCCCCACATGGAGCTCTATCCTGGGCTAGGGCAGGGCCATGGGGGCTCTGGGGGTCTACCCCCACATGGAGCTCTATCCTGGGCTAGGGCAGGGCCATGGGGGGCCTGGAGGTCTACCCCCACATGGAGCTCCATCCAGGGCCAGGGGGGCCCTGGAGGTCTACCCCCACATGAAGCTATATCCTGGGCTAGGGCAGGGCCATGGGGGGCCTGGAGGTCTCTGGAGGTCTACCCCCACAGGGAGCTCCATCCAGGGCCATGGGGGGCCTGGAGGTCTCTGGAGGTCTACCCCCACAGGGAGCTCCATCCAGGGCCAGGGGGGCCATGGGGGTCTACCCCCACATG
>JAYKQN010000103.1:115000-125000 GCA_036785175.1 Eupleurogrammus muticus | reverse complement strand
AGGCCCTGGAGCTATGCCCCACAAGGGGCTCTGTTCCTGGGCTAAGGCTGGGCCACGGGGGGCCTGGAGGTCTGCCCCACGCGGTGCTCCATCCGGGGCCAGGGAGGCTCTGGAGCTATGCCCCACAAGGGGCTCTGTTCCTGGGCTAAGGCTGGGCCACGGGGGGCCTGGAGGTCTGCCCCACGCGGTGCTCCATCCGGGGCCAGGGAGGCTCTGGAGCTATGCCCCACAAGGGGCTCTGTTCCTGGTCTAAGGCTGGGCCACGGGGGGCCTGGAGGTCTGCCCCACACGGTGCTCCATCCGGGGCCAGGGAGGCTCTGGAGCTATGCCCCACAAGGGGCTCTATTCCTGGGCTAAGGCTGGGCCACGGGGGGCCTGGAGGTCTGCGCCACGCGGAGCTCCATCCGGGGCCAGGGAGGCCCTGGAGCTATGCCCCACAAGGGGCTCTGTTCCTGGGCTAAGGCTGGGCCACGGGGGGCCTGGAGGTCTGTCGCACACGGGAGCTCCATCCGGGGCCAGGGAGGCTCTGGAGCTATGCCCCACAAGGGGCTCTATTCCTGGGCTAAGGCTGGGCCACGGGGGGCCTGGAGGTCTGCGCCACAAGGAGCTCCATCCGGGGCCAGGGAGGCCCTGGAGCTATGCCCCACAAGGGGCTCTGTTCCTGGGCTAAGGCTGGGCCACGGGGGGCCTGGAGGTCTGTCGCACACGGGAGCTCCATCCGGGGCCAGGGAGGCTCTGGAGCTATGCCCCACAAGGGGCTCTGTTCCTGGGCTAAGGCTGGGCCACGGGGGGCCTGGAGGTCTGCGCCACAAGGAGCTCCATCCGGGGCCAGGGAGGCCCTGGAGCTGTGCCCCACACGGGGCTCTGTTCCTGGGCTAAGGCTGGGCAACGGGGGGCCTGGAGGTCTGTCGCACACGGGAGCTCCATCCGGGGCCAGGGAGGCCCTGGAGCTATGCCCCACACGGGGCTCTGTTCCTGGGCTAAGGCAGCGGCGCGGGGCCCTGGAAGAGAAAAAAAAAAAAAAAAAAAAAAAATTATTTTATTTATTTTTTAATAATTTTTTTAGAGGGGAAAACCTGCCCAAAACCTGCCCCAGACGGCCTCTGGGGGGGGCCCGTCACAAGGCAAGGCCCCCCCGCCGCTTTCTCTGGGGGTATCTGTTTCCGAAAACTGGGTTTCTGAAATCGTGCGGAAGGTTCCTTGGAAAACCGGGTGTTTTTTGGTCCACTGTGCGAAGGCTAATCTCCCCAAACCCTTGGGGAGATTAGCCTTCGTCACGTTAAAACACTTTGTCATTTTTCTGAATTTTTTTTCGTGCCCTTGGTACTCCGCCGTATGACAGCGTACCGATAGTTCCTTGGAAAACAGGGTATTTTCTGGTCCACTGTGTGAAGGCTAAATCTCTCCCCAGACCTTTGGGGAGATTAGCCTTCATCACGTTGAAACACTTAGAAAAAAACCTGAAAACGCTTGGTTCGCCTAAGCCCAAAACCATGCATTTTATTGGGGGGAGTTTCAAACGGCCATAACTTTGGATAGGAGCCGGCTAGACACTTCAAACAGAGACCGGCACCCACTAACTTGGCCACGCCGAACGCGATGACACCGGGCCCGTGTCTCTACGACCTTCCCCTGCGGAGTTATGGCCCCGCCCTGGGTTAAAACCCTCCAGGCGGGCCTGACTGGACCTGGACCCCACACGGACCTCCGTCCTGGGCTAGGGCGGGTTCACGGAGGCCCCCGGAGGTCTCCCGCTCCCTCTCCCCCACACGGAGCTCCGTCCTGGGCTGGGACGGGGCCGCGGGGGCCCCTGGAGGTCTCAGCCCAAAACCATGCATTTTAATGGGGGGGGTTTCAAACGCCCATAACTTTGGATAGGAGCCGGCTAGACACTTCAAACAGAGACCGGCACCCACTAACTTGGCCACGCCGAACGCGATGACACCGGGCCCGTGTCTCTACGACCTTCCCCTGCGGAGTTATGGCCCCGCCCTGGGTTAAAACCCTCCAGGCGGGCCTGACTGGACCTGGACCCCACACGGACCTCCGTCCTGGGCTAGGGCGGGTTCACGGAGGCCCCCGGAGGTCTCCCGCTCCCTCTCCCCCACACGGAGCTCCGTCCTGGGCTGGGACGGGGCCGCGGGGGCCCCTGGAGGTCTCAGCCCAAAACCATGCATTTTAATGGGGGGGGTTTCAAACGCCCATAACTTTGGATAGGAGCCGGCTAGACACTTCAAACAGAGACCGGCACCCACTAACTTGGCCACGCCGAACGCGATGACACCGGGCCCGTGTCTCTACGACCTTCCCCTGCGGAGTTATGGCCCCGCCCTGGGTTAAAACCCTCCAGGCGGGCCTGACTGGACCTGGACCCCACACGGACCTCCGTCCTGGGCTAGGGCGGGTTCACGGAGGCCACCTGGAGGTCTCCCGCTCCCTCTCCCCCACACGGAGCTCCGTCCTGGGCTGGGACGGGGCCGCGGGTGCCCCTGGAGGTCTCCGTCGTCCTCTGCCCCACATGGAGCTCCGTCCTGGGCTAAGGCCGGGCCGCCGAGCACCCCCCGTGGAGCTCCGTCCTGGGTCTCCCCACACACGGAGCTCCTTCCTGGGCTAGGGCCGGGCCGCCGAGCACCCCCCGTGGAGCTCCGTCATGGGTCAGACAGACAGACAGGCAGTCAGACAGACAGGCAGACAGACAGGCAGGCAGACAGACAGGCAGTCAGACAGACAGGCAGACAGACAGACAGGCAGACAGACAGGCAGGCAGACAGACAGGCAGAGAGACAGACAGGCAGACAGACAGGCAGTCAGACAGACAGGCAGACAGACAGACAGGCAGACAGACAGACAGGCAGTCAGACAGACAGGCAGGCAGACAGACAGGCAGACAGACAGGCACATGTGTGTGCATATATAGATAGAGGCCCCTGGAGCTCTCCAGCACCATCTGCCCCACATGGAGCTCCGTCCTGGGCTAAGGCTGGGCCGCGGACCACCCCCCGTGGAGCTCCGTCCTCGGTCTCCCCACACATGGAGCTCCGTCCTGGGCTAGGGCAGGGCCGTGGGGGGGGCCCTGGAGCTCTCCCCGACACGTAGCTCATGAGGTGGCATGACCTCTCCAATATGCATCTTTCAAAATGCTGTTACTTAGGTAACAGTACTGAAGTATCACCAGCAAAATGCACTCACAGTATCAACAGGCAAATTTTTACTCTCATCATCATCATCTTCTTCATCATCATCATCATCATCATCATCATCATCATCATCATCATCATCATCATCATCATTGTTATTATTATTCAAAATTACTTATCCATTGGCTTTCTCTTTATTCATATGACGTTCGTATAAAGTATACATGTACACAAGCAGCTACCTCCGCCCCACATGGAGCTCCGTCCTGGGCTAGGGCAGGGCCATGGGGGGCCTGGAGGTCTACCCCCACGTGGAGCTCCGTCCTGGGCTAGGGCAGGGCCATGGGGGCCCTGGAGGTCTACCCCCACATGGAGCTCCGTCCTGGGCCATGGGGGGCCTGGAGGTCTACCCCCCACATGGAGCTCTATCCTGGGCTAGGGCAGGGCCATGGGGGGCCTGGAGGTCTACCCCCACATGGAGCTCCATCCAGGGCCAGGGGGGCCCTGGAGGTCTACCCCCACATGAAGCTATATCCTGGGCTAGGGCAGGGCCATGGGGGCTCTGGGGGTCTACCCCCACATGGAGCTCTATCCTGGGCTAGGGCAGGGCCATGGGGGCTCTGGGGGTCTACCCCCACATGGAGCTCTATCCTGGGCTAGGGCAGGGCCATGGGGGGCCTGGAGGTCTACCCCCACATGGAGCTCCATCCAGGGCCAGGGGGGCCCTGGAGGTCTACCCCCACATGAAGCTATATCCTGGGCTAGGGCAGGGCCATGGGGGGCCTGGAGGTCTCTGGAGGTCTACCCCCACAGGGAGCTCCATCCAGGGCCATGGGGGGCCTGGAGGTCTCTGGAGGTCTACCCCCACAGGGAGCTCCATCCAGGGCCAGGGGGGCCATGGGGGTCTACCCCCACATGGAGCTCCGTCCTGGGCTAGGGCAGGGCCATGGGGGGCCTGGGGGTCTCTGGAGGTCTACCCCCACAGGGAGCTCCATCCAGGGCCAGGGGGGCCATGGGGGTCTACCCCCACATGGAGCTCCGTCCTGGGCTAGGGGGGCCATGGGGGTCTACCCCCACATGGAGCTCCGTCCTGGGCTAGGGCAGGGCCATGGGGGGCCTGGAGGTCTCTGGAGGTCTACCCCCACAGGGAGCTCCATCCAGGGCCAGGGGGGCCATGGGGGTCTACCCCCACATGGAGCTCCGTCCTGGGCTAGGGCAGGGCCATGGGGGGCCTGGGGGTCTCTCTGGGCCTGGGGGTCTCTGGAGGTCTACCCCCACAGGGAGCTCCATCCAGGGCCAGGGGGGCCATGGGGGTCTACCCCCACATGGAGCTCCGTCCTGGGCTAGGGCAGGGCCATGGGGGCCCTGGAGGTCTCTGGAGGTCTACCCCCACATGGAGCTCCGTCCTGGGCTAGGGCAGGGCCATGGGGGCCCTGGAGGTCTCTGGAGGTCTACCCCCACAGGGAGCTCCATCCAGGGCCAGGGGGGCCATGGGGGTCTCTGGAGGTCTACCCCCACAGGGAGCTCCATCCAGGGCCATGGGGGGCCTGGAGGTCTCTGGAGGTCTACCCCCACAGGGAGCTCCATCCAGGGCCAGGGGGGCCATGGGGGTCTACCCCCCACATGGGGCTCCATCCTGGGCCATGGGGGGCCTGGGGGTCTCTGGAGGTCTACCCCCACAGGGAGCTCCATCCAGGGCCAGGGGGGCCATGGGGGTCTCTGGAGGTCTACCCCCACAGGGAGCTCCATCCAGGGCCATGGGGGGCCTGGAGGTCTCTGGAGGTCTACCCCCACAGGGAGCTCCATCCAGGGCCAGGGGGGCCATGGGGGTCTACCCCCCACATGGGGCTCCATCCTGGGCCATGGGGGGCCTGGGGGTCTCTGGAGGTCTACCCCCACAGGGAGCTCCATCCAGGGCCAGGGGGGCCATGGGGGTCTCTGGAGGTCTACCCCCACAGGGAGCTCCATCCAGGGCCATGGGGGGCCTGGAGGTCTCTGGAGGTCTACCCCCCACATGGGGCTCCATCCTGGGCCATGGGGGGCCTGGGGGTCTCTGGAGGTCTCTGGAGGTCTACCCCCACAGGGAGCTCCATCCAGGGCCAGGGGGGCCATGGGGGTCTCTGGAGGTCTACCCCCACAGGGAGCTCCATCCAGGGCCATGGGGGGCCTGGAGGTCTCTGGAGGTCTACCCCCACAGGGAGCTCCATCCAGGGCCAGGGGGGCCATGGGGGTCTACCCCCCACATGGGGCTCCATCCTGGGCCATGGGGGGCCTGGGGGTCTCTGGAGGTCTACCCCCACAGGGAGCTCCATCCAGGGCCAGGGGGGCCATGGGGGTCTCTGGAGGTCTACCCCCACAGGGAGCTCCATCCAGGGCCATGGGGGGCCTGGAGGTCTCTGGAGGTCTACCCCCCACATGGGGCTCCATCCTGGGCCATGGGGGGCCTGGGGGTCTCTGGAGGTCTACCCCCACAGGGAGCTCCATCCAGGGCCAGGGGGGCCATGGGGGTCTCTGGAGGTCTACCCCCACAGGGAGCTCCATCCAGGGCCAGGGGGGCCATGGGGGTCTCTGGAGGTCTACCCCCACAGGGAGCTCCATCCAGGGCCATGGGGGGCCTGGAGGTCTCTGGAGGTCTACCCCCCACATGGGGCTCCATCCTGGGCCATGGGGGGCCTGGGGGTCTCTGGAGGTCTCTGGAGGTCTACCCCCACAGGGAGCTCCATCCAGGGCCAGGGGGGCCATGGGGGTCTCTGGAGGTCTACCCCCACAGGGAGCTCCATCCAGGGCCATGGGGGGCCTGGAGGTCTCTGGAGGTCTACCCCCACAGGGAGCTCCATCCAGGGCCAGGGGGGCCATGGGGGTCTACCCCCCACATGGGGCTCCATCCTGGGCCATGGGGGGCCTGGGGGTCTCTGGAGGTCTACCCCCACAGGGAGCTCCATCCAGGGCCAGGGGGGCCATGGGGGTCTCTGGAGGTCTACCCCCACAGGGAGCTCCATCCAGGGCCATGGGGGGCCTGGAGGTCTCTGGAGGTCTACCCCCCACATGGGGCTCCATCCTGGGCCATGGGGGGCCTGGGGGTCTCTGGAGGTCTACCCCCACAGGGAGCTCCATCCAGGGCCAGGGGGGCCATGGGGGTCTCTGGAGGTCTACCCCCACAGGGAGCTCCATCCAGGGCCAGGGGGGCCATGGGGGTCTCTGGAGGTCTACCCCCACAGGGAGCTCCATCCAGGGCCATGGGGGGCCTGGAGGTCTCTGGAGGTCTACCCCCCACATGGGGCTCCATCCTGGGCCATGGGGGGCCTGGGGGTCTCTGGAGGTCTCTGGAGGTCTACCCCCACAGGGAGCTCCATCCAGGGCCAGGGGGGCCATGGGGGTCTCTGGAGGTCTACCCCCACAGGGAGCTCCATCCAGGGCCATGGGGGGCCTGGAGGTCTCTGGAGGTCTACCCCCACAGGGAGCTCCATCCAGGGCCAGGGGGGCCATGGGGGTCTACCCCCCACATGGGGCTCCATCCTGGGCCATGGGGGGCCTGGGGGTCTCTGGAGGTCTACCCCCACAGGGAGCTCCATCCGGGGCCAGGGAGGCCCTGGAGCTATGCCCCACACGGGGCTCTGTTCCTGGGCTAAGGCAGCGGCGCGGGGCCCTGGAAGAGAAAAAAAAAAAAAAAAAAAAAAAAATTATTTTATTTATTTTTTAATAATTTTTTTAGAGGGGAAAACCTGCCCAAAACCTGCCCCAGACGGCCTCTGGGGGGGGCCCGTCACAAGGCAAGGCCCCCCCGCCGCTTTCTCTGGGGGTATCTGTTTCCGAAAACTGGGTTTCTGAAATCGTGCGGAAGGTTCCTTGGAAAACCGGGTGTTTTTTGGTCCACTGTGCGAAGGCTAATCTCCCCAAACCCTTGGGGAGATTAGCCTTCGTCACGTTAAAACACTTTGTCATTTTTCTGAATTTTTTTTCGTGCCCTTGGTACTCCGCCGTATGACAGCGTACCGATAGTTCCTTGGAAAACAGGGTATTTTCTGGTCCACTGTGTGAAGGCTAAATCTCTCCCCAGACCTTTGGGGAGATTAGCCTTCATCACGTTGAAACACTTAGAAAAAAACCTGAAAACGCTTGGTTCGCCTAAGCCCAAAACCATGCATTTTATTGGGGGGAGTTTCAAACGGCCATAACTTTGGATAGGAGCCGGCTAGACACTTCAAACAGAGACCGGCACCCACTAACTTGGCCACGCCGAACGCGATGACACCGGGCCCGTGTCTCTACGACCTTCCCCTGCGGAGTTATGGCCCCGCCCTGGGTTAAAACCCTCCAGGCGGGCCTGACTGGACCTGGACCCCACACGGACCTCCGTCCTGGGCTAGGGCGGGTTCACGGAGGCCCCCGGAGGTCTCCCGCTCCCTCTCCCCCACACGGAGCTCCGTCCTGGGCTGGGACGGGGCCGCGGGGGCCCCTGGAGGTCTCAGCCCAAAACCATGCATTTTAATGGGGGGGGTTTCAAACGCCCATAACTTTGGATAGGAGCCGGCTAGACACTTCAAACAGAGACCGGCACCCACTAACTTGGCCACGCCGAACGCGATGACACCGGGCCCGTGTCTCTACGACCTTCCCCTGCGGAGTTATGGCCCCGCCCTGGGTTAAAACCCTCCAGGCGGGCCTGACTGGACCTGGACCCCACACGGACCTCCGTCCTGGGCTAGGGCGGGTTCACGGAGGCCCCCGGAGGTCTCCCGCTCCCTCTCCCCCACACGGAGCTCCGTCCTGGGCTGGGACGGGGCCGCGGGGGCCCCTGGAGGTCTCAGCCCAAAACCATGCATTTTAATGGGGGGGGTTTCAAACGCCCATAACTTTGGATAGGAGCCGGCTAGACACTTCAAACAGAGACCGGCACCCACTAACTTGGCCACGCCGAACGCGATGACACCGGGCCCGTGTCTCTACGACCTTCCCCTGCGGAGTTATGGCCCCGCCCTGGGTTAAAACCCTCCAGGCGGGCCTGACTGGACCTGGACCCCACACGGACCTCCGTCCTGGGCTAGGGCGGGTTCACGGAGGCCCCCGGAGGTCTCCCGCTCCCTCTCCCCCACACGGAGCTCCGTCCTGGGCTGGGACGGGGCCGCGGGGGCCCCTGGAGGTCTCAGCCCAAAACCATGCATTTTAATGGGGGGGGTTTCAAACGCCCATAACTTTGGATAGGAGCCGGCTAGACACTTCAAACAGAGACCGGCACCCACTAACTTGGCCACGCCGAACGCGATGACACCGGGCCCGTGTCTCTACGACCTTCCCCTGCGGAGTTATGGCCCCGCCCTGGGTTAAAACCCTCCAGGCGGGCCTGACTGGACCTGGACCCCACACGGACCTCCGTCCTGGGCTAGGGCGGGTTCACGGAGGCCACCTGGAGGTCTCCCGCTCCCTCTCCCCCACACGGAGCTCCGTCCTGGGCTGGGACGGGGCCGCGGGTGCCCCTGGAGGTCTCCGTCGTCCTCTGCCCCACATGGAGCTCCGTCCTGGGCTAAGGCCGGGCCGCCGAGCACCCCCCGTGGAGCTCCGTCCTGGGTCTCCCCACACACGGAGCTCCTTCCTGGGCTAGGGCCGGGCCGCCGAGCACCCCCCGTGGAGCTCCGTCATGGGTCAGACAGACAGACAGGCAGTCAGACAGACAGGCAGACAGACAGGCAGGCAGACAGACAGGCAGTCAGACAGACAGGCAGACAGACAGACAGGCAGACAGACAGGCAGGCAGACAGACAGGCAGAGAGACAGACAGGCAGACAGACAGGCAGTCAGACAGACAGGCAGACAGACAGACAGGCAGACAGACAGACAGGCAGTCAGACAGACAGGCAGGCAGACAGACAGGCAGACAGACAGGCACATGTGTGTGCATATATAGATAGAGGCCCCTGGAGCTCTCCAGCACCATCTGCCCCACATGGAGCTCCGTCCTGGGCTAAGGCTGGGCCGCGGACCACCCCCCGTGGAGCTCCGTCCTCGGTCTCCCCACACATGGAGCTCCGTCCTGGGCTAGGGCAGGGCCGTGGGGGGGGCCCTGGAGCTCTCCCCGACACGTAGCTCATGAGGTGGCATGACCTCTCCAATATGCATCTTTCAAAATGCTGTTACTTAGGTAACAGTACTGAAGTATCACCAGCAAAATGCACTCACAGTATCAACAGGCAAATTTTTACTCTCATCATCATCATCTTCTTCATCATCATCATCATCATCATCATCATCATCATCATCATCATCATCATCATCATCATTGTTATTATTATTCAAAATTACTTATCCATTGGCTTTCTCTTTATTCATATGACGTTCGTATAAAGTATACATGTACACAAGCAGCTACCTCCGCCCCACATGGAGCTCCGTCCTGGGCTAGGGCAGGGCCATGGGGGGCCTGGAGGTCTACCCCCACGTGGAGCTCCGTCCTGGGCTAGGGCAGGGCCATGGGGGCCCTGGAGGTCTACCCCCACATGGAGCTCCGTCCTGGGCCATGGGGGGCCTGGAGGTCTACCCCCCACATGGAGCTCTATCCTGGGCTAGGGCAGGGCCATGGGGGGCCTGGAGGTCTACCCCCACATGGAGCTCCATCCAGGGCCAGGGGGGCCCTGGAGGTCTACCCCCACATGAAGCTATATCCTGGGCTAGGGCAGGGCCATGGGGGCTCTGGGGGTCTACCCCCACATGGAGCTCTATCCTGGGCTAGGGCAGGGCCATGGGGGCTCTGGGGGTCTACCCCCACATGGAGCTCTATCCTGGGCTAGGGCAGGGCCATGGGGGGCCTGGAGGTCTACCCCCACATGGAGCTCCATCCAGGGCCAGGGGGGCCCTGGAGGTCTACCCCC
>JAYKQN010000103.1:97500-102500 GCA_036785175.1 Eupleurogrammus muticus | reverse complement strand
GTGTCTCTAGGACCTTCCCCTGCGGAGCTATGGTCCCCCCTGGGTTAAAACCCTCCAGACCGGCCTGACTGGACCTGTACCCAACACAGAGTTCCGTCCTGGGCTACGACAGGGCCACGGAGGCCCCAGGGGGTCTCTGGAGGTCTGCGTCACACGGAGCTCCATCCGGGGCCACGGAGGCCCTGGAGCTATGCCCCACAAGGGGCTCTGTTCCTGGGCTAAGGCTGGGCCACGGGGGGCCTGGAGGTCTGCCCCACGCGGTGCTCCATCCGGGGCCAGGGAGGCTCTGGAGCTATGCCCCACAAGGGGCTCTGTTCCTGGGCTAAGGCTGGGCCACGGGGGGCCTGGAGGTCTGCCCCACGCGGTGCTCCATCCGGGGCCAGGGAGGCTCTGGAGCTATGCCCCACAAGGGGCTCTGTTCCTGGTCTAAGGCTGGGCCACGGGGGGCCTGGAGGTCTGCCCCACACGGTGCTCCATCCGGGGCCAGGGAGGCTCTGGAGCTATGCCCCACAAGGGGCTCTATTCCTGGGCTAAGGCTGGGCCACGGGGGGCCTGGAGGTCTGCGCCACGCGGAGCTCCATCCGGGGCCAGGGAGGCCCTGGAGCTATGCCCCACAAGGGGCTCTGTTCCTGGGCTAAGGCTGGGCCACGGGGGGCCTGGAGGTCTGTCGCACACGGGAGCTCCATCCGGGGCCAGGGAGGCTCTGGAGCTATGCCCCACAAGGGGCTCTATTCCTGGGCTAAGGCTGGGCCACGGGGGGCCTGGAGGTCTGCGCCACAAGGAGCTCCATCCGGGGCCAGGGAGGCCCTGGAGCTATGCCCCACAAGGGGCTCTGTTCCTGGGCTAAGGCTGGGCCACGGGGGGCCTGGAGGTCTGTCGCACACGGGAGCTCCATCCGGGGCCAGGGAGGCTCTGGAGCTATGCCCCACAAGGGGCTCTGTTCCTGGGCTAAGGCTGGGCCACGGGGGGCCTGGAGGTCTGCGCCACAAGGAGCTCCATCCGGGGCCAGGGAGGCCCTGGAGCTGTGCCCCACACGGGGCTCTGTTCCTGGGCTAAGGCTGGGCAACGGGGGGCCTGGAGGTCTGTCGCACACGGGAGCTCCATCCGGGGCCAGGGAGGCCCTGGAGCTATGCCCCACACGGGGCTCTGTTCCTGGGCTAAGGCAGCGGCGCGGGGCCCTGGAAGAGAAAAAAAAAAAAAAAAAAAAAAAATTATTTTATTTATTTTTTAATAATTTTTTTAGAGGGGAAAACCTGCCCAAAACCTGCCCCAGACGGCCTCTGGGGGGGGCCCGTCACAAGGCAAGGCCCCCCCGCCGCTTTCTCTGGGGGTATCTGTTTCCGAAAACTGGGTTTCTGAAATCGTGCGGAAGGTTCCTTGGAAAACCGGGTGTTTTTTGGTCCACTGTGCGAAGGCTAATCTCCCCAAACCCTTGGGGAGATTAGCCTTCGTCACGTTAAAACACTTTGTCATTTTTCTGAATTTTTTTTCGTGCCCTTGGTACTCCGCCGTATGACAGCGTACCGATAGTTCCTTGGAAAACAGGGTATTTTCTGGTCCACTGTGTGAAGGCTAAATCTCTCCCCAGACCTTTGGGGAGATTAGCCTTCATCACGTTGAAACACTTAGAAAAAAACCTGAAAACGCTTGGTTCGCCTAAGCCCAAAACCATGCATTTTATTGGGGGGAGTTTCAAACGGCCATAACTTTGGATAGGAGCCGGCTAGACACTTCAAACAGAGACCGGCACCCACTAACTTGGCCACGCCGAACGCGATGACACCGGGCCCGTGTCTCTACGACCTTCCCCTGCGGAGTTATGGCCCCGCCCTGGGTTAAAACCCTCCAGGCGGGCCTGACTGGACCTGGACCCCACACGGACCTCCGTCCTGGGCTAGGGCGGGTTCACGGAGGCCCCCGGAGGTCTCCCGCTCCCTCTCCCCCACACGGAGCTCCGTCCTGGGCTGGGACGGGGCCGCGGGGGCCCCTGGAGGTCTCAGCCCAAAACCATGCATTTTAATGGGGGGGGTTTCAAACGCCCATAACTTTGGATAGGAGCCGGCTAGACACTTCAAACAGAGACCGGCACCCACTAACTTGGCCACGCCGAACGCGATGACACCGGGCCCGTGTCTCTACGACCTTCCCCTGCGGAGTTATGGCCCCGCCCTGGGTTAAAACCCTCCAGGCGGGCCTGACTGGACCTGGACCCCACACGGACCTCCGTCCTGGGCTAGGGCGGGTTCACGGAGGCCCCCGGAGGTCTCCCGCTCCCTCTCCCCCACACGGAGCTCCGTCCTGGGCTGGGACGGGGCCGCGGGGGCCCCTGGAGGTCTCAGCCCAAAACCATGCATTTTAATGGGGGGGGTTTCAAACGCCCATAACTTTGGATAGGAGCCGGCTAGACACTTCAAACAGAGACCGGCACCCACTAACTTGGCCACGCCGAACGCGATGACACCGGGCCCGT
The DNA here is from genome assembly GCA_036785175.1 of Eupleurogrammus muticus. Taxonomy (NCBI): domain Eukaryota; kingdom Metazoa; phylum Chordata; class Actinopteri; order Scombriformes; family Trichiuridae; genus Eupleurogrammus; species Eupleurogrammus muticus. The sequence goes on along the minus strand of JAYKQN010000103.1, from coordinate 100,030 downwards.
GTCTCTACGACCTTCCCCTGCGGAGTTATGGCCCCGCCCTGGGTTAAAACCCTCCAGGCGGGCCTGACTGGACCTGGACCCCACACGGACCTCCGTCCTGGGCTAGGGCGGGTTCACGGAGGCCACCTGGAGGTCTCCCGCTCCCTCTCCCCCACACGGAGCTCCGTCCTGGGCTGGGACGGGGCCGCGGGTGCCCCTGGAGGTCTCCGTCGTCCTCTGCCCCACATGGAGCTCCGTCCTGGGCTAAGGCCGGGCCGCCGAGCACCCCCCGTGGAGCTCCGTCCTGGGTCTCCCCACACACGGAGCTCCTTCCTGGGCTAGGGCCGGGCCGCCGAGCACCCCCCGTGGAGCTCCGTCATGGGTCAGACAGACAGACAGGCAGTCAGACAGACAGGCAGACAGACAGGCAGGCAGACAGACAGGCAGTCAGACAGACAGGCAGACAGACAGACAGGCAGACAGACAGGCAGGCAGACAGACAGGCAGAGAGACAGACAGGCAGACAGACAGGCAGTCAGACAGACAGGCAGACAGACAGACAGGCAGACAGACAGACAGGCAGTCAGACAGACAGGCAGGCAGACAGACAGGCAGACAGACAGGCACATGTGTGTGCATATATAGATAGAGGCCCCTGGAGCTCTCCAGCACCATCTGCCCCACATGGAGCTCCGTCCTGGGCTAAGGCTGGGCCGCGGACCACCCCCCGTGGAGCTCCGTCCTCGGTCTCCCCACACATGGAGCTCCGTCCTGGGCTAGGGCAGGGCCGTGGGGGGGGCCCTGGAGCTCTCCCCGACACGTAGCTCATGAGGTGGCATGACCTCTCCAATATGCATCTTTCAAAATGCTGTTACTTAGGTAACAGTACTGAAGTATCACCAGCAAAATGCACTCACAGTATCAACAGGCAAATTTTTACTCTCATCATCATCATCTTCTTCATCATCATCATCATCATCATCATCATCATCATCATCATCATCATCATCATCATCATTGTTATTATTATTCAAAATTACTTATCCATTGGCTTTCTCTTTATTCATATGACGTTCGTATAAAGTATACATGTACACAAGCAGCTACCTCCGCCCCACATGGAGCTCCGTCCTGGGCTAGGGCAGGGCCATGGGGGGCCTGGAGGTCTACCCCCACGTGGAGCTCCGTCCTGGGCTAGGGCAGGGCCATGGGGGCCCTGGAGGTCTACCCCCACATGGAGCTCCGTCCTGGGCCATGGGGGGCCTGGAGGTCTACCCCCCACATGGAGCTCTATCCTGGGCTAGGGCAGGGCCATGGGGGGCCTGGAGGTCTACCCCCACATGGAGCTCCATCCAGGGCCAGGGGGGCCCTGGAGGTCTACCCCCACATGAAGCTATATCCTGGGCTAGGGCAGGGCCATGGGGGCTCTGGGGGTCTACCCCCACATGGAGCTCTATCCTGGGCTAGGGCAGGGCCATGGGGGCTCTGGGGGTCTACCCCCACATGGAGCTCTATCCTGGGCTAGGGCAGGGCCATGGGGGGCCTGGAGGTCTACCCCCACATGGAGCTCCATCCAGGGCCAGGGGGGCCCTGGAGGTCTACCCCCACATGAAGCTATATCCTGGGCTAGGGCAGGGCCATGGGGGGCCTGGAGGTCTCTGGAGGTCTACCCCCACAGGGAGCTCCATCCAGGGCCATGGGGGGCCTGGAGGTCTCTGGAGGTCTACCCCCACAGGGAGCTCCATCCAGGGCCAGGGGGGCCATGGGGGTCTACCCCCACATGGAGCTCCGTCCTGGGCTAGGGCAGGGCCATGGGGGGCCTGGGGGTCTCTGGAGGTCTACCCCCACAGGGAGCTCCATCCAGGGCCAGGGGGGCCATGGGGGTCTACCCCCACATGGAGCTCCGTCCTGGGCTAGGGGGGCCATGGGGGTCTACCCCCACATGGAGCTCCGTCCTGGGCTAGGGCAGGGCCATGGGGGGCCTGGAGGTCTCTGGAGGTCTACCCCCACAGGGAGCTCCATCCAGGGCCAGGGGGGCCATGGGGGTCTACCCCCACATGGAGCTCCGTCCTGGGCTAGGGCAGGGCCATGGGGGGCCTGGGGGTCTCTCTGGGCCTGGGGGTCTCTGGAGGTCTACCCCCACAGGGAGCTCCATCCAGGGCCAGGGGGGCCATGGGGGTCTACCCCCACATGGAGCTCCGTCCTGGGCTAGGGCAGGGCCATGGGGGCCCTGGAGGTCTCTGGAGGTCTACCCCCACATGGAGCTCCGTCCTGGGCTAGGGCAGGGCCATGGGGGCCCTGGAGGTCTCTGGAGGTCTACCCCCACAGGGAGCTCCATCCAGGGCCAGGGGGGCCATGGGGGTCTCTGGAGGTCTACCCCCACAGGGAGCTCCATCCAGGGCCATGGGGGGCCTGGAGGTCTCTGGAGGTCTACCCCCACAGGGAGCTCCATCCAGGGCCAGGGGGGCCATGGGGGTCTACCCCCCACATGGGGCTCCATCCTGGGCCATGGGGGGCCTGGGGGTCTCTGGAGGTCTACCCCCACAGGGAG
>JAYKQN010000103.1:80000-87500 GCA_036785175.1 Eupleurogrammus muticus | reverse complement strand
AAGGAAACAGGGGAAAACGCGCAAAAAGCGCGAGCTCCAGGCACTGGGAAGGGATAATCCGCCCCAAACTTGCCCCAGGAAGTCTCATGGGCGGGCGGATCGCAAGGCCGGGTCTCGCCGCCGCTTTCTCTGGAGGCCCCTGTTTTCAAAAACTGGGTTTCTGAAATCGTGCGGAAGGTTCCTTGGAAAACCGGGTATTTTTTGGTCCACTGTGCGAAGGCTAATCTCCCCAAACCTTTGGGGAGATTAGCCTTCGTCACGTTGAAACACTTAGTCTCCAGAGCGAAATTTTTTTTTTCGTGCCCTTGGTACTCCGCCGTATGACAGCGGACCGATAGTTCCTTGGAAAACAGGGTATTTTTGGTCCACTGTGCGAAGGCTAAGTCTCTCCCCAGACCTTTGGGGAGTTTTGCCTTCGTCACGTTAAAACACTTTGTCATTTTTCTCACTTTTTTTTTCGTGCCCTTGGTACTCCGCCGTATGACAGCGGACCGATAGTTCCTTGGAAAACAGGGTATTTTTGGTCCACTGTGCGAAGGCTAATCTCCCCGGACCTCTGGGGACTTTTGCCTTCGTCACGTTAAAACACTTTGTCATTTTTCTCACTTTTTTTTTTTTCGTGCCCTTGGTACTCCGCCGTATGACAGCGGACTGATAGTTCCTTGGAAAACAGGGTATTTTTGGTCCACTGTGCGAAGGCTAATCTCCCCGGACCTCCGGGGACTTTTGCCTTCGTCACGTTAAAACACTTTGTCATTTTTCTCAACTTTTTTTCGTGCCCTTGGTACTCCGCCGTATGACAGCGGACTGATAGTTCCTTGGAAAACAGGGTATTTTTGGTCCACTGTGCGAAGGCTAATCTCCCCGGACCTCCGGGGACTTTTGCCTTCGTCACGTTAAAACACTTTGTCATTTTTCTCAACTTTTTTTCGTGCCCTTGGTACGCCGCCGAATAACAGCGTACCGATAGTTCCTTGGAAAACAGGGTATTTTCTGGTCCACTGTGTGAAGGCTAAATCTCTCCCCAGACCTTTGGGGAGATTAGCCTTCATCACGTTGAAACACTTAGAAAAAAAAACTGAAAACGCTTGGTTCGCCTAAGCCCAAAACCATGCATTTTAATGGGGGAAATTTCAAACGGCCATAACCTTGGATAGGAACCGGCTAGACACTTCAAACAAAGACCCAGACCCACTAACTTGGCCGTGCCGAACGCGATGACACCGGCCCCGTGTCTCTAGGACCTTCCCCTGCGGAGCTATGGTCCCCCCTGGGTTAAAACCCTCCAGACCGGCCTGACTGGACCTGTACCCAACACAGAGTTCCGTCCTGGGCTACGACAGGGCCACGGAGGCCCCAGGGGGTCTCTGGAGGTCTGCGTCACACGGAGCTCCATCCGGGGCCACGGAGGCCCTGGAGCTATGCCCCACAAGGGGCTCTGTTCCTGGGCTAAGGCTGGGCCACGGGGGGCCTGGAGGTCTGCCCCACGCGGTGCTCCATCCGGGGCCAGGGAGGCTCTGGAGCTATGCCCCACAAGGGGCTCTGTTCCTGGGCTAAGGCTGGGCCACGGGGGGCCTGGAGGTCTGCCCCACGCGGTGCTCCATCCGGGGCCACGGAGGCCCTGGAGCTATGCCCCACAAGGGGCTCTGTTCCTGGGCTAAGGCTGGGCCACGGGGGGCCTGGAGGTCTGCCCCACGCGGTGCTCCATCCGGGGCCAGGGAGGCTCTGGAGCTATGCCCCACAAGGGGCTCTGTTCCTGGGCTAAGGCTGGGCCACGGGGGGCCTGGAGGTCTGCCCCACGCGGTGCTCCATCCGGGGCCAGGGAGGCTCTGGAGCTATGCCCCACAAGGGGCTCTGTTCCTGGTCTAAGGCTGGGCCACGGGGGGCCTGGAGGTCTGCCCCACACGGTGCTCCATCCGGGGCCAGGGAGGCTCTGGAGCTATGCCCCACAAGGGGCTCTATTCCTGGGCTAAGGCTGGGCCACGGGGGGCCTGGAGGTCTGCGCCACGCGGAGCTCCATCCGGGGCCAGGGAGGCCCTGGAGCTATGCCCCACAAGGGGCTCTGTTCCTGGGCTAAGGCTGGGCCACGGGGGGCCTGGAGGTCTGTCGCACACGGGAGCTCCATCCGGGGCCAGGGAGGCTCTGGAGCTATGCCCCACAAGGGGCTCTATTCCTGGGCTAAGGCTGGGCCACGGGGGGCCTGGAGGTCTGCGCCACAAGGAGCTCCATCCGGGGCCAGGGAGGCCCTGGAGCTATGCCCCACAAGGGGCTCTGTTCCTGGGCTAAGGCTGGGCCACGGGGGGCCTGGAGGTCTGTCGCACACGGGAGCTCCATCCGGGGCCAGGGAGGCTCTGGAGCTATGCCCCACAAGGGGCTCTGTTCCTGGGCTAAGGCTGGGCCACGGGGGGCCTGGAGGTCTGCGCCACAAGGAGCTCCATCCGGGGCCAGGGAGGCCCTGGAGCTGTGCCCCACACGGGGCTCTGTTCCTGGGCTAAGGCTGGGCAACGGGGGGCCTGGAGGTCTGTCGCACACGGGAGCTCCATCCGGGGCCAGGGAGGCCCTGGAGCTATGCCCCACACGGGGCTCTGTTCCTGGGCTAAGGCAGCGGCGCGGGGCCCTGGAAGAGAAAAAAAAAAAAAAAAAAAAAAAAATTATTTTATTTATTTTTTAATAATTTTTTTAGAGGGGAAAACCTGCCCAAAACCTGCCCCAGACGGCCTCTGGGGGGGGCCCGTCACAAGGCAAGGCCCCCCCGCCGCTTTCTCTGGGGGTATCTGTTTCCGAAAACTGGGTTTCTGAAATCGTGCGGAAGGTTCCTTGGAAAACCGGGTGTTTTTTGGTCCACTGTGCGAAGGCTAATCTCCCCAAACCCTTGGGGAGATTAGCCTTCGTCACGTTAAAACACTTTGTCATTTTTCTGAATTTTTTTTCGTGCCCTTGGTACTCCGCCGTATGACAGCGTACCGATAGTTCCTTGGAAAACAGGGTATTTTCTGGTCCACTGTGTGAAGGCTAAATCTCTCCCCAGACCTTTGGGGAGATTAGCCTTCATCACGTTGAAACACTTAGAAAAAAACCTGAAAACGCTTGGTTCGCCTAAGCCCAAAACCATGCATTTTATTGGGGGGAGTTTCAAACGGCCATAACTTTGGATAGGAGCCGGCTAGACACTTCAAACAGAGACCGGCACCCACTAACTTGGCCACGCCGAACGCGATGACACCGGGCCCGTGTCTCTACGACCTTCCCCTGCGGAGTTATGGCCCCGCCCTGGGTTAAAACCCTCCAGGCGGGCCTGACTGGACCTGGACCCCACACGGACCTCCGTCCTGGGCTAGGGCGGGTTCACGGAGGCCCCCGGAGGTCTCCCGCTCCCTCTCCCCCACACGGAGCTCCGTCCTGGGCTGGGACGGGGCCGCGGGGGCCCCTGGAGGTCTCAGCCCAAAACCATGCATTTTAATGGGGGGGGTTTCAAACGCCCATAACTTTGGATAGGAGCCGGCTAGACACTTCAAACAGAGACCGGCACCCACTAACTTGGCCACGCCGAACGCGATGACACCGGGCCCGTGTCTCTACGACCTTCCCCTGCGGAGTTATGGCCCCGCCCTGGGTTAAAACCCTCCAGGCGGGCCTGACTGGACCTGGACCCCACACGGACCTCCGTCCTGGGCTAGGGCGGGTTCACGGAGGCCCCCGGAGGTCTCCCGCTCCCTCTCCCCCACACGGAGCTCCGTCCTGGGCTGGGACGGGGCCGCGGGGGCCCCTGGAGGTCTCAGCCCAAAACCATGCATTTTAATGGGGGGGGTTTCAAACGCCCATAACTTTGGATAGGAGCCGGCTAGACACTTCAAACAGAGACCGGCACCCACTAACTTGGCCACGCCGAACGCGATGACACCGGGCCCGTGTCTCTACGACCTTCCCCTGCGGAGTTATGGCCCCGCCCTGGGTTAAAACCCTCCAGGCGGGCCTGACTGGACCTGGACCCCACACGGACCTCCGTCCTGGGCTAGGGCGGGTTCACGGAGGCCCCCGGAGGTCTCCCGCTCCCTCTCCCCCACACGGAGCTCCGTCCTGGGCTGGGACGGGGCCGCGGGGGCCCCTGGAGGTCTCAGCCCAAAACCATGCATTTTAATGGGGGGGGTTTCAAACGCCCATAACTTTGGATAGGAGCCGGCTAGACACTTCAAACAGAGACCGGCACCCACTAACTTGGCCACGCCGAACGCGATGACACCGGGCCCGTGTCTCTACGACCTTCCCCTGCGGAGTTATGGCCCCGCCCTGGGTTAAAACCCTCCAGGCGGGCCTGACTGGACCTGGACCCCACACGGACCTCCGTCCTGGGCTAGGGCGGGTTCACGGAGGCCACCTGGAGGTCTCCCGCTCCCTCTCCCCCACACGGAGCTCCGTCCTGGGCTGGGACGGGGCCGCGGGTGCCCCTGGAGGTCTCCGTCGTCCTCTGCCCCACATGGAGCTCCGTCCTGGGCTAAGGCCGGGCCGCCGAGCACCCCCCGTGGAGCTCCGTCCTGGGTCTCCCCACACACGGAGCTCCTTCCTGGGCTAGGGCCGGGCCGCCGAGCACCCCCCGTGGAGCTCCGTCATGGGTCAGACAGACAGACAGGCAGTCAGACAGACAGGCAGACAGACAGACAGGCAGACAGACAGACAGGCAGAGAGACAGACAGGCAGGCAGACAGACAGGCAGAGAGACAGACAGGCAGACAGACAGGCAGGCAGACAGACAGGCAGACAGACAGGCAGGCAGACAGACAGGCAGTCAGACAGACAGGCAGACAGACAGACAGGCAGACAGACAGGCAGGCAGACAGACAGGCAGAGAGACAGACAGGCAGACAGACAGGCAGTCAGACAGACAGGCAGACAGACAGACAGGCAGACAGACAGACAGGCAGTCAGACAGACAGGCAGGCAGACAGACAGGCAGACAGACAGGCACATGTGTGTGCATATATAGATAGAGGCCCCTGGAGCTCTCCAGCACCATCTGCCCCACATGGAGCTCCGTCCTGGGCTAAGGCTGGGCCGCGGACCACCCCCCGTGGAGCTCCGTCCTCGGTCTCCCCACACATGGAGCTCCGTCCTGGGCTAGGGCAGGGCCGTGGGGGGGGCCCTGGAGCTCTCCCCGACACGTAGCTCATGAGGTGGCATGACCTCTCCAATATGCATCTTTCAAAATGCTGTTACTTAGGTAACAGTACTGAAGTATCACCAGCAAAATGCACTCACAGTATCAACAGGCAAATTTTTACTCTCATCATCATCATCTTCTTCATCATCATCATCATCATCATCATCATCATCATCATCATCATCATCATCATCATCATTGTTATTATTATTCAAAATTACTTATCCATTGGCTTTCTCTTTATTCATATGACGTTCGTATAAAGTATACATGTACACAAGCAGCTACCTCCGCCCCACATGGAGCTCCGTCCTGGGCTAGGGCAGGGCCATGGGGGGCCTGGAGGTCTACCCCCACGTGGAGCTCCGTCCTGGGCTAGGGCAGGGCCATGGGGGCCCTGGAGGTCTACCCCCACATGGAGCTCCGTCCTGGGCCATGGGGGGCCTGGAGGTCTACCCCCCACATGGAGCTCTATCCTGGGCTAGGGCAGGGCCATGGGGGGCCTGGAGGTCTACCCCCACATGGAGCTCCATCCAGGGCCAGGGGGGCCCTGGAGGTCTACCCCCACATGAAGCTATATCCTGGGCTAGGGCAGGGCCATGGGGGCTCTGGGGGTCTACCCCCACATGGAGCTCTATCCTGGGCTAGGGCAGGGCCATGGGGGCTCTGGGGGTCTACCCCCACATGGAGCTCTATCCTGGGCTAGGGCAGGGCCATGGGGGGCCTGGAGGTCTACCCCCACATGGAGCTCCATCCAGGGCCAGGGGGGCCCTGGAGGTCTACCCCCACATGAAGCTATATCCTGGGCTAGGGCAGGGCCATGGGGGGCCTGGAGGTCTCTGGAGGTCTACCCCCACAGGGAGCTCCATCCAGGGCCATGGGGGGCCTGGAGGTCTCTGGAGGTCTACCCCCACAGGGAGCTCCATCCAGGGCCAGGGGGGCCATGGGGGTCTACCCCCACATGGAGCTCCGTCCTGGGCTAGGGCAGGGCCATGGGGGGCCTGGGGGTCTCTGGAGGTCTACCCCCACAGGGAGCTCCATCCAGGGCCAGGGGGGCCATGGGGGTCTACCCCCACATGGAGCTCCGTCCTGGGCTAGGGGGGCCATGGGGGTCTACCCCCACATGGAGCTCCGTCCTGGGCTAGGGCAGGGCCATGGGGGGCCTGGAGGTCTCTGGAGGTCTACCCCCACAGGGAGCTCCATCCAGGGCCAGGGGGGCCATGGGGGTCTACCCCCACATGGAGCTCCGTCCTGGGCTAGGGCAGGGCCATGGGGGGCCTGGGGGTCTCTCTGGGCCTGGGGGTCTCTGGAGGTCTACCCCCACAGGGAGCTCCATCCAGGGCCAGGGGGGCCATGGGGGTCTACCCCCACATGGAGCTCCGTCCTGGGCTAGGGCAGGGCCATGGGGGCCCTGGAGGTCTCTGGAGGTCTACCCCCACATGGAGCTCCGTCCTGGGCTAGGGCAGGGCCATGGGGGCCCTGGAGGTCTCTGGAGGTCTACCCCCACAGGGAGCTCCATCCAGGGCCAGGGGGGCCATGGGGGTCTCTGGAGGTCTACCCCCACAGGGAGCTCCATCCAGGGCCATGGGGGGCCTGGAGGTCTCTGGAGGTCTACCCCCACAGGGAGCTCCATCCAGGGCCAGGGGGGCCATGGGGGTCTACCCCCCACATGGGGCTCCATCCTGGGCCATGGGGGGCCTGGGGGTCTCTGGAGGTCTACCCCCACAGGGAGCTCCATCCAGGGCCAGGGGGGCCATGGGGGTCTCTGGAGGTCTACCCCCACAGGGAGCTCCATCCAGGGCCATGGGGGGCCTGGAGGTCTCTGGAGGTCTACCCCCCACATGGGGCTCCATCCTGGGCCATGGGGGGCCTGGGGGTCTCTGGAGGTCTCTGGAGGTCTACCCCCACAGGGAGCTCCATCCAGGGCCAGGGGGGCCATGGGGGTCTACCCCCCACATGGGGCTCCATCCTGGGCCATGGGGGGCCTGGGGGTCTCTGGAGGTCTACCCCCACAGGGAGCTCCATCCAGGGCCAGGGGGGCCATGGGGGTCTCTGGAGGTCTACCCCCACAGGGAGCTCCATCCAGGGCCATGGGGGGCCTGGAGGTCTCTGGAGGTCTACCCCCCACATGGGGCTCCATCCTGGGCCATGGGGGGCCTGGGGGTCTCTGGAGGTCTCTGGAGGTCTACCCCCACAGGGAGCTCCATCCAGGGCCAGGGGGGCCATGGGGGTCTCTGGAGGTCTACCCCCACAGGGAGCTCCATCCAGGGCCATGGGGGGCCTGGAGGTCTCTGGAGGTCTACCCCCACAGGGAGCTCCATCCAGGGCCAGGGGGGCCATGGGGG
>JAYKQN010000103.1:65000-70000 GCA_036785175.1 Eupleurogrammus muticus | reverse complement strand
GTGCGAAGGCTAATCTCCCCGGACCTTTGGGGAGTTTTGCCTTCGTCACGTTAAAACACTTTGTCATTTTTCTCAATTTTTTTTTCGTGCCCTTGGTACTCCGCCGAATAACAGCGTACCGATAGTTCCTTGGAAAACAGGGTATTTTTTGGTCCACTGTGCGAAGGCTAATCTCCCCGGACCTCCGGGGACTTTTGCCTTCGTCACGTTAAAACACTTTGTCATTTTTCTCAACTTTTTTTCGTGCCCTTGGTACTCCGCCGTATGACAGCGGACTGATAGTTCCTTGGAAAACAGGGTATTTTTGGTCCACTGTGCGAAGGCTAATCTCCCCGGACCTCCGGGGACTTTTGCCTTCGTCACGTTAAAACACTTTGTCATTTTTCTCAACTTTTTTTCGTGCCCTTGGTACGCCGCCGAATAACAGCGTACCGATAGTTCCTTGGAAAACAGGGTATTTTCTGGTCCACTGTGTGAAGGCTAAATCTCTCCCCAGACCTTTGGGGAGATTAGCCTTCATCACGTTGAAACACTTAGAAAAAAAACTGAAAACGCTTGGTTCGCCTAAGCCCTGGAGCTATGCCCCACACGGGGCTCTGTTCCTGGGCTAAGGCTGGGCCACGGGGGGGCCTGGAGGTCTGTCGCACACGGGAGCTCCATCCGGGGCCAGGGAGGCTCTGGAGCTATGCCCCACAAGGGGCTCTATTCCTGGGCTAAGGCGGGGGCACGGGGGGCCTGGAGGTCTGCCCCACGCGTTGCTCCATCCGGGGCCAGGGAGGCTCTGGAGCTATGCCCCACACGGGGCTCTGTTCCTGGGCTAAGGCAGCGGCGCGGGGCCCTGGAAGAGAAAAAAAAAAAAAAAAAAAAAAAAAAAAAAATATTTTATTTATTTTTTAATAATTTTTTTAGAGGGGAAAACCTGCCCAAAACCTGCCCCAGACGGCCTCTGGGGGGGGCCCGTCACAAGGCAAGGCCCCCCCGCCGCTTTCTCTGGGGGTATCTGTTTCCGAAAACTGGGTTTCTGAAATCGTGCGGAAGGTTCCTTGGAAAACCGGGTGTTTTTTGGTCCACTGTGCGAAGGCTAATCTCCCCAAACCCTTGGGGAGATTAGCCTTCGTCACGTTAAAACACTTTGTCATTTTTCTGAATTTTTTTTCGTGCCCTTGGTACTCCGCCGTATGACAGCGTACCGATAGTTCCTTGGAAAACAGGGTATTTTCTGGTCCACTGTGTGAAGGCTAAATCTCTCCCCAGACCTTTGGGGAGATTAGCCTTCATCACGTTGAAACACTTAGAAAAAAACCTGAAAACGCTTGGTTCGCCTAAGCCCAAAACCATGCATTTTATTGGGGGGAGTTTCAAACGGCCATAACTTTGGATAGGAGCCGGCTAGACACTTCAAACAAAGACCGGCACCCACTAACTTGGCCACGCCGAACGCGATGACACCGGGCCCGTGTCTCTACGACCTTCCCCTGCGGAGTTATGGCCCCGCCCTGGGTTAAAACCCTCCAGGCGGGCCTGACTGGACCTGGACCCCACACGGACCTCCGTCCTGGGCTAGGGCAGGTTCACGGAGGCCCCCGGAGGTCTCCCGCTCCCTCTCCCCCACACGGAGCTCCGTCCTGGGCTGGGACGGGGCCGCGGGGGCCCCTGGAGGTCTCAGCCCAAAACCATGCATTTTAATGGGGGGGGATTCAAACGCCCATAACTTTGGATAGGAGCCGGCTAGACACTTCAAACAGAGACCGGCACCCACTAACTTGGCCACGCCGAACGCGATGACACCGGGCCCGTGTCTCTACGACCTTCCCCTGCGGAGTTATGGCCCCGCCCTGGGTTAAAACCCTCCAGGCGGGCCTGACTGGACCTGGACCCCACACGGACCTCCGTCCTGGGCTAGGGCGGGTTCACGGAGGCCCCCGGAGGTCTCCCGCTCCCTCTCCCCCACACGGAGCTCCGTCCTGGGCTGGGACGGGGCCGCGGGGGCCCCTGGAGGTCTCAGCCCAAAACCATGCATTTTAATGGGGGGGGTTTCAAACGCCCATAACTTTGGATAGGAGCCGGCTAGACACTTCAAACAGAGACCGGCACCCACTAACTTGGCCACGCCGAACGCGATGACACCGGGCCCGTGTCTCTACGACCTTCCCCTGCGGAGTTATGGCCCCGCCCTGGGTTAAAACCCTCCAGGCGGGCCTGACTGGACCTGGACCCCACACGGACCTCCGTCCTGGGCTAGGGCGGGTTCACGGAGGCCACCTGGAGGTCTCCCGCTCCCTCTCCCCCACACGGAGCTCCGTCCTGGGCTGGGACGGGGCCGCGGGTGCCCCTGGAGGTCTCCGTCGTCCTCTGCCCCACATGGAGCTCCGACCTGGGCTAAGGCAGGGCCGCGGAGCACCCCCCGTGGAGCTCCGTCCTGGGTCTCCCCACACATGGAGCTCCTTCCTGGGCTAGGGCCGGGCCGCCGAGCACCCCCCGTGGAGCTCCGTCCTGGGTCTCCCCACACACGGAGCTCCTTCCTGGGCTAGGGCCGGGCCGCCGAGCACCCCCCGTGGAGCTCCGTCATGGGTCAGACAGACAGACAGGCAGTCAGACAGACAGGCAGACAGACAGACAGGCAGACAGACAGACAGGCAGAGAGACAGACAGGCAGGCAGACAGACAGGCAGAGAGACAGACAGGCAGGCAGACAGACAGGCAGGCAGACAGACAGGCAGACAGACAGGCAGGCAGACAGACAGGCAGTCAGACAGACAGGCAGACAGACAGACAGGCAGGCAGACAGACAGGCAGAGAGACAGACAGGCAGACAGACAGGCAGTCAGACAGACAGGCAGACAGACAGACAGGCAGACAGACAGACAGGCAGTCAGACAGACAGGCAGGCAGACAGACAGGCAGACAGACAGGCACATGTGTGTGCATATATAGATAGAGGCCCCTGGAGCTCTCCAGCACCATCTGCCCCACATGGAGCTCCGTCCTGGGCTAAGGCTGGGCCGCGGACCACCCCCCGTGGAGCTCCGTCCTCGGTCTCCCCACACATGGAGCTCCGTCCTGGGCTAAGGCAGGGCCGCGGAGCACCCCCCGTGGAGCTCCGTCCTGGGTCTCCCCACACATGGAGCTCCGTCCTGGGCTAAGGCTGGGCCGCGGACCACCACCCATGGAGCTCCGTCCTGGGTCTCCCCACACATGGAGCTCCGTCCCGGGCTAGGGCAGGGCCGTGGGGGGGGGCCCTGGAGCTCTCCCCGACACGTAGCTCATGAGGTGGCATGACCTCTCCAATATGCATCTTTCAAAATGCTGTTACTTAGGTAACAGTACTGAAGTATCACCAGCAAAATGCACTCACAGTATCAACAGGCAAATTTTTACTCTCATCATCATCATCTTCTTCTTCTTCATCATCATCATCATCATCATCATCATCATCATCATCATCATCATCATCATTGTTATTATTATTCAAAATTACTTATCCATTGGCTTTCTCTTTATTCATATGACGTTCGTATAAAGTATACATGTACACAAGCAGCTACCTCCGCCCCACATGGAGCTCCGTCCTGGGCTAGGGCAGGGCCATGGGGGGCCTGGAGGTCTACCCCCACGTGGAGCTCCGTCCTGGGCTAGGGCAGGGCCATGGGGGCCCTGGAGGTCTACCCCCACATGGAGCTCCGTCCTGGGCCATGGGGGGCCTGGAGGTCTACCCCCCACATGGAGCTCTATCCTGGGCTAGGGCAGGGCCATGGGGGGCCTGGAGGTCTACCCCCACATGGAGCTCCATCCAGGGCCAGGGGGGCCCTGGAGGTCTACCCCCACATGAAGCTATATCCTGGGCTAGGGCAGGGCCATGGGGGCTCTGGGGGTCTACCCCCACATGGAGCTCTATCCTGGGCTAGGGCAGGGCCATGGGGGCTCTGGGGGTCTACCCCCACATGGAGCTCTATCCTGGGCTAGGGCAGGGCCATGGGGGGCCTGGAGGTCTACCCCCACATGGAGCTCCATCCAGGGCCAGGGGGGCCCTGGAGGTCTACCCCCACATGAAGCTATATCCTGGGCTAGGGCAGGGCCATGGGGGGCCTGGAGGTCTCTGGAGGTCTACCCCCACAGGGAGCTCCATCCAGGGCCATGGGGGGCCTGGAGGTCTCTGGAGGTCTACCCCCACAGGGAGCTCCATCCAGGGCCAGGGGGGCCATGGGGGTCTACCCCCACATGGAGCTCCGTCCTGGGCTAGGGCAGGGCCATGGGGGGCCTGGGGGTCTCTGGAGGTCTACCCCCACAGGGAGCTCCATCCAGGGCCAGGGGGGCCATGGGGGTCTACCCCCACATGGAGCTCCGTCCTGGGCTAGGGGGGCCATGGGGGTCTACCCCCACATGGAGCTCCGTCCTGGGCTAGGGCAGGGCCATGGGGGGCCTGGAGGTCTCTGGAGGTCTACCCCCACAGGGAGCTCCATCCAGGGCCAGGGGGGCCATGGGGGTCTACCCCCACATGGAGCTCCGTCCTGGGCTAGGGCAGGGCCATGGGGGGCCTGGGGGTCTCTGGAGGTCTACCCCCACAGGGAGCTCCATCCAGGGCCAGGGGGGCCATGGGGGTCTACCCCCACATGGAGCTCCGTCCTGGGCTAGGGCAGGGCCATGGGGGGCCTGGGGGTCTCTGGAGGTCTACCCCCACAGGGAGCTCCATCCAGGGCCAGGGGGGCAATGGGGGTCTACCCCCACATGGAGCTCCGTCCTGGGCTAGGGGGGCCATGGGGGTCTACCCCCACATGGAGCTCCGTCCTGGGCTAGGGCAGGGCCATGGGGGGCCTGGAGGTCTCTGGAGGTCTACCCCCACAGGGAGCTCCATCCAGGGCCAGGGGGGCCATGGGGGTCTACCCCCACATGGAGCTCCGTCCTGGGCTAGGGCAGGGCCATGGGGGGCCTGGAGGTCTCTGGAGGTCTACCCCCACAGGGAGCTCCATCCAGGGCCAGGGGGGCCATGGGGGTCTACCCCC
>JAYKQN010000103.1:47500-55000 GCA_036785175.1 Eupleurogrammus muticus | reverse complement strand
GCCCCGGAGGCGAACCCGCAGGCCGGAGGAACCGTCCGCCCGAACACCAGCCCTAGGGCTGGCCGGCGGGGGCCCTCCGATGGCGGGTCACGTTTGCCGCTCGGTCGGTGGTGGAGGAAAAGGAAACAGGGTAAAACGCGCAAAAAGCGCGAGCTCCAGGCACTGGGAAGGGATAATCCTCCCCAAACTTGCCCCAGGAAGTCTCATGGGCAGGCGGATCGCAAGGCCGGGTCTCCCCGCCGCTTTCTCTGGAGGCCCCTGTTTTCAAAAACTGGGTTTCTGAAATCGTGCGGAAGGTTCCTTGGAAAACCGGGTATTTTTTGGTCCACTGTGCGAAGGCTAATCTCCCCAAACCTTTGGGGAGATTAGCCTTCGTCACGTTGAAACACTTAGTCTCCAGAGCGAAAATTTTTTTTTCGTGCCCTTGGTACTCCGCCGTATGACAGCGGACCGATAGTTCCTTGGAAAACAGGGTATTTTTGGTCCACTGTGCGAAGGCTAAGTCTCTCCCCAGACCTTTGGGGAGTTTTGCCTTCGTCACGTTAAAACACTTTGTCATTTTTCTCAATTTTTTTTTTCGTGCCCTTGGTACTCCGCCGTATGACAGCGGACCGATAGTTCCTTGGAAAACAGGGTATTTTTGGTCCACTGTGCGAAGGCTAATCTCCCCGGACCTCTGGGGACTTTTGCCTTCGTCACGTTAAAACACTTTGTCATTTTTCTCACTTTTTTTTTCGTGCCCTTGGTACTCCGCCGTATGACAGCGGACTGATAGTTCCTTGGAAAACAGGGTATTTTTGGTCCACTGTGCGAAGGCTAATCTCCCCGGACCTCTGGGGACTTTTGCCTTCGTCACGTTAAAACACTTTGTCATTTTTCTCACTTTTTTTTTCGTGCCCTTGGTACTCCGCCGTATGACAGCGGACTGATAGTTCCTTGGAAAACAGGGTATTTTTGGTCCACTGTGCGAAGGCTAATCTCCCCGGACCTCCGGGGACTTTTGCCTTCGTCACGTTAAAACACTTTGTCATTTTTCTCACTTTTTTTTTCGTGCCCTTGGTACTCCGCCGAATAACAGCGTACCGATAGTTCCTTGGAAAACAGGGTATTTTTTTGGTCCACTGTGCGAAGGCTAATCTCCCCGGACCTCCGGGGACTTTTGCCTTCGTCACGTTAAAACACTTTGTCATTTTTCTCAACTTTTTTTCGTGCCCTTGGTACTCCGCCGTATGACAGCGGACTGATAGTTCCTTGGAAAACAGGGTATTTTTGGTCCACTGTGCGAAGGCTAATCTCCCCGGACCTCCGGGGACTTTTGCCTTCGTCACGTTAAAACACTTTGTCATTTTTCTCAACTTTTTTTCGTGCCCTTGGTACGCCGCCGAATAACAGCGTACCGATAGTTCCTTGGAAAACAGGGTATTTTCTGGTCCACTGTGTGAAGGCTAAATCTCTCCCCAGACCTTTGGGGAGATTAGCCTTCATCACGTTGAAACACTTAGGAAAAAAAACTGAAAACGCTTGGTTCGCCTAAGCCCTGGAGCTATGCCCCACACGGGGCTCTGTTCCTGGGCTAAGGCTGGGCCACGGGGGGCCTGGAGGTCTGCGCCACACGGAGCTCCATCCGGGGCCAGGGAGGCCCTGGAGCTGTGCCCCACACGGGGCTCTGTTCCTGGGCTAAGGCTGGGCCACGGGGGGCCTGGAGGTCTGCGCCACACGGAGCTCCATCCGGGGCCAGGGAGGCCCTGGAGCTGTGCCCCACACGGGGCTCTGTTCCTGGGCTAAGGCTGGGCCACGGGGGGGCCTGGAGGTCTGTCGCACACGGGAGCTCCATCCGGGGCCAGGGAGGCTCTGGAGCTATGCCCCACAAGGGGCTCTATTCCTGTGCTAAGGCTGGGCCACGGGGGGGCCTGGAGGTCTGCCCCACGCGGTGCTCCATCCGGGGCCAGGGAGGCTCTGGAGCTATGCCCCACAAGGGGCTCTATTCCTGGGCTAAGGCTGGGCCACGGGGGGCCTGGAGGTCTGCCCCACGCGTTGCTCCATCCGGGGCCAGGGAGGCTCTGGAGCTATGCCCCACAAGGGGCTCTATTCCTGGGCTAAGGCTGGGCCACGGGGGGCCTGGAGGTCTGCCCCACGCGGTGCTCCATCCGGGGCCAGGGAGGCTCTGGAGCTATGCCCCACAAGGGGCTCTATTCCTGGGCTAAGGCTGGGCCACGGGGGGCCTGGAGGTCTGCCCCACGCGTTGCTCCATCCGGGGCCAGGGAGGCTCTGGAGCTATGCCCCACAAGGGGCTCTATTCCTGGGCTAAGGCTGGGCCACGGGGGGCCTGGAGGTCTGCCCCACGCGGTGCTCCATCCGGGGCCAGGGAGGCTCTGGAGCTATGCCCCACAAGGGGCTCTATTCCTGGGCTAAGGCTGGGCCACGGGGGGCCTGGAGGTCTGCCCCACGCGTTGCTCCATCCGGGGCCAGGGAGGCTCTGGAGCTATGCCCCACAAGGGGCTCTATTCCTGGGCTAAGGCTGGGCCACGGGGGGCCTGGAGGTCTGCCCCACACGGTGCTCCATCCGGGGCCAGGGAGGCTCTGGAGCTATGCCCCACAAGGGGCTCTATTCCTGGGCTAAGGCTGGGCCACGGGGGGCCTGGAGGTCTGCGCCACGCGGAGCTCCATCCGGGGCCAGGGAGGCCCTGGAGCTATGCCCCACAAGGGGCTCTGTTCCTGGGCTAAGGCTGGGCCACGGGGGGCCTGGAGGTCTGTCGCACACGGGAGCTCCATCCGGGGCCAGGGAGGCTCTGGAGCTATGCCCCACAAGGGGCTCTATTCCTGGGCTAAGGCTGGGCCACGGGGGGCCTGGAGATCTGCGCCACAAGGAGCTCCATCCGGGGCCAGGGAGGCCCTGGAGCTGTGCCCCACACGGGGCTCTGTTCCTGGGCTAAGGCTGGGCCACGGGGGGCCTGGAGGTCTGTCGCACACGGGAGCTCCATCCGGGGCCAGGGAGGCTCTGGAGCTATGCCCCACAAGGGGCTCTATTCCTGGGCTAAGGCTGGGCCACGGGGGGCCTGGAGGTCTGCGCCACAAGGAGCTCCATCCGGGGCCAGGGAGGCCCTGGAGCTGTGCCCCACACGGGGCTCTGTTCCTGGGCTAAGGCTGGGCCACGGGGGGCCTGGAGGTCTGCGCCACACGGAACTCCATCCGGGGCCAGGGAGGCCCTGGAGCTGTGCCCCACACGGGGCTCTGTTCCTGGGCTAAGGCTGGGCAACGGGGGGCCTGGAGGTCTGCGCCACACGGGAGCTCCATCCGGGGCCAGGGAGGCTCTGGAGCTATGCCCCACAAGGGGCTCTGTTCCTGGGCTAAGGCTGGGCCACGGGGGGCCTGGAGGTCTGCGCCACACGGAACTCCATCCGGGGCCAGGGAGGCCCTGGAGCTGTGCCCCACACGGGGCTCTGTTCCTGGGCTAAGGCTGGGCAACGGGGGGCCTGGAGGTCTGCGCCACACGGGAGCTCCATCCGGGGCCAGGGAGGCCCTGGAGCTATGCCCCACACGGGGCTCTGTTCCTGGGCTAAGGCAGCGGCGCGGGGCCCTGGAAGAGAAAAAAAAAAAAAAAAAAAAAAAAATTATTTTATTTATTTTTTAATAATTTTTTTAGAGGGGAAAACCTGCCCAAAACCTGCCCCAGACGGCCTCTGGGGGGGGCCCGTCACAAGGCAAGGCCCCCCCGCCGCTTTCTCTGGGGGTATCTGTTTCCGAAAACTGGGTTTCTGAAATCGTGCGGAAGGTTCCTTGGAAAACCGGGTGTTTTTTGGTCCACTGTGCGAAGGCTAATCTCCCCAAACCCTTGGGGAGATTAGCCTTCGTCACGTTAAAACACTTTGTCATTTTTCTGAATTTTTTTTCGTGCCCTTGGTACTCCGCCGTATGACAGCGTACCGATAGTTCCTTGGAAAACAGGGTATTTTCTGGTCCACTGTGTGAAGGCTAAATCTCTCCCCAGACCTTTGGGGAGATTAGCCTTCATCACGTTGAAACACTTAGAAAAAAACCTGAAAACGCTTGGTTCGCCTAAGCCCAAAACCATGCATTTTATTGGGGGGAGTTTCAAACGGCCATAACTTTGGATAGGAGCCGGCTAGACACTTCAAACAAAGACCGGCACCCACTAACTTGGCCACGCCGAACGCGATGGCACCGGGCCCGTGTCTCTACGACCTTCCCCTGCGGAGTTATGGCCCCGCCCTGGGTTAAAACCCTCCAGGCGGGCCTGACTGGACCTGGACCCCACACGGACCTCCGTCCTGGGCTAGGGCGGGTTCACGGAGGCCCCCGGAGGTCTCCCGCTCCCTCTCCCCCACACGGAGCTCCGTCCTGGGCTGGGACGGGGCCGCGGGGGCCCCTGGAGGTCTCAGCCCAAAACCATGCATTTTAATGGGGGGGGTTTCAAACGCCCATAACTTTGGATAGGAGCCGGCTAGACACTTCAAACAGAGACCGGCACCCACTAACTTGGCCACGCCGAACGCGATGACACCGGGCCCGTGTCTCTACGACCTTCCCCTGCGGAGTTATGGCCCCGCCCTGGGTTAAAACCCTCCAGGCGGGCCTGACTGGACCTGGACCCCACACGGACCTCCGTCCTGGGCTAGGGCGGGTTCACGGAGGCCCCCGGAGGTCTCCCGCTCCCTCTCCCCCACACGGAGCTCCGTCCTGGGCTGGGACGGGGCCGCGGGGGCCCCTGGAGGTCTCAGCCCAAAACCATGCATTTTAATGGGGGGGGTTTCAAACGCCCATAACTTTGGATAGGAGCCGGCTAGACACTTCAAACAGAGACCGGCACCCACTAACTTGGCCACGCCGAACGCGATGACACCGGGCCCGTGTCTCTACGACCTTCCCCTGCGGAGTTATGGCCCCGCCCTGGGTTAAAACCCTCCAGGCGGGCCTGACTGGACCTGGACCCCACACGGACCTCCGTCCTGGGCTAGGGCGGGTTCACGGAGGCCACCTGGAGGTCTCCCGCTCCCTCTCCCCCACACGGAGCTCCGTCCTGGGCTGGGACGGGGCCGCGGGTGCCCCTGGAGGTCTCCGTCGTCCTCTGCCCCACATGGAGCTCCGACCTGGGCTAAGGCAGGGCCGCGGAGCACCCCCCGTGGAGCTCCGTCCTGGGTCTCCCCACACATGGAGCTCCTTCCTGGGCTAGGGCCGGGCCGCCGAGCACCCCCCGTGGAGCTCCGTCCTGGGTCTCCCCACACACGGAGCTCCTTCCTGGGCTAGGGCCGGGCCGCCGAGCACCCCCCGTGGAGCTCCGTCATGGGTCAGACAGACAGACAGGCAGTCAGACAGACAGGCAGACAGACAGACAGGCAGACAGACAGACAGGCAGAGAGACAGACAGGCAGGCAGACAGACAGGCAGAGAGACAGACAGGCAGGCAGACAGACAGGCAGGCAGACAGACAGGCAGACAGACAGGCAGGCAGACAGACAGGCAGTCAGACAGACAGGCAGACAGACAGACAGGCAGGCAGACAGACAGGCAGAGAGACAGACAGGCAGACAGACAGGCAGTCAGACAGACAGGCAGACAGACAGACAGGCAGACAGACAGACAGGCAGTCAGACAGACAGGCAGGCAGACAGACAGGCAGACAGACAGGCACATGTGTGTGCATATATAGATAGAGGCCCCTGGAGCTCTCCAGCACCATCTGCCCCACATGGAGCTCCGTCCTGGGCTAAGGCTGGGCCGCGGACCACCCCCCGTGGAGCTCCGTCCTCGGTCTCCCCACACATGGAGCTCCGTCCTGGGCTAAGGCAGGGCCGCGGAGCACCCCCCGTGGAGCTCCGTCCTGGGTCTCCCCACACATGGAGCTCCGTCCTGGGCTAAGGCTGGGCCGCGGACCACCACCCATGGAGCTCCGTCCTGGGTCTCCCCACACATGGAGCTCCGTCCCGGGCTAGGGCAGGGCCGTGGGGGGGGGCCCTGGAGCTCTCCCCGACACGTAGCTCATGAGGTGGCATGACCTCTCCAATATGCATCTTTCAAAATGCTGTTACTTAGGTAACAGTACTGAAGTATCACCAGCAAAATGCACTCACAGTATCAACAGGCAAATTTTTACTCTCATCATCATCATCTTCTTCTTCTTCATCATCATCATCATCATCATCATCATCATCATCATCATCATCATCATCATTGTTATTATTATTCAAAATTACTTATCCATTGGCTTTCTCTTTATTCATATGACGTTCGTATAAAGTATACATGTACACAAGCAGCTACCTCCGCCCCACATGGAGCTCCGTCCTGGGCTAGGGCAGGGCCATGGGGGGCCTGGAGGTCTACCCCCACGTGGAGCTCCGTCCTGGGCTAGGGCAGGGCCATGGGGGCCCTGGAGGTCTACCCCCACATGGAGCTCCGTCCTGGGCCATGGGGGGCCTGGAGGTCTACCCCCCACATGGAGCTCTATCCTGGGCTAGGGCAGGGCCATGGGGGGCCTGGAGGTCTACCCCCACATGGAGCTCCATCCAGGGCCAGGGGGGCCCTGGAGGTCTACCCCCACATGAAGCTATATCCTGGGCTAGGGCAGGGCCATGGGGGCTCTGGGGGTCTACCCCCACATGGAGCTCTATCCTGGGCTAGGGCAGGGCCATGGGGGCTCTGGGGGTCTACCCCCACATGGAGCTCTATCCTGGGCTAGGGCAGGGCCATGGGGGGCCTGGAGGTCTACCCCCACATGGAGCTCCATCCAGGGCCAGGGGGGCCCTGGAGGTCTACCCCCACATGAAGCTATATCCTGGGCTAGGGCAGGGCCATGGGGGGCCTGGAGGTCTCTGGAGGTCTACCCCCACAGGGAGCTCCATCCAGGGCCATGGGGGGCCTGGAGGTCTCTGGAGGTCTACCCCCACAGGGAGCTCCATCCAGGGCCAGGGGGGCCATGGGGGTCTACCCCCACATGGAGCTCCGTCCTGGGCTAGGGCAGGGCCATGGGGGGCCTGGGGGTCTCTGGAGGTCTACCCCCACAGGGAGCTCCATCCAGGGCCAGGGGGGCCATGGGGGTCTACCCCCACATGGAGCTCCGTCCTGGGCTAGGGGGGCCATGGGGGTCTACCCCCACATGGAGCTCCGTCCTGGGCTAGGGCAGGGCCATGGGGGGCCTGGAGGTCTCTGGAGGTCTACCCCCACAGGGAGCTCCATCCAGGGCCAGGGGGGCCATGGGGGTCTACCCCCACATGGAGCTCCGTCCTGGGCTAGGGCAGGGCCATGGGGGGCCTGGGGGTCTCTGGAGGTCTACCCCCACAGGGAGCTCCATCCAGGGCCAGGGGGGCCATGGGGGTCTACCCCCACATGGAGCTCCGTCCTGGGCTAGGGCAGGGCCATGGGGGGCCTGGGGGTCTCTGGAGGTCTACCCCCACAGGGAGCTCCATCCAGGGCCAGGGGGGCAATGGGGGTCTACCCCCACATGGAGCTCCGTCCTGGGCTAGGGGGGCCATGGGGGTCTAC
>JAYKQN010000103.1:30000-37500 GCA_036785175.1 Eupleurogrammus muticus | reverse complement strand
TAATCTCCCCAAACCTTTGGGGAGATTAGCCTTCGTCACGTTGAAACACTTAGTCTCCAGAGCGAAAATTTTTTTTTCGTGCCCTTGGTACTCCGCCGTATGACAGCGGACCGATAGTTCCTTGGAAAACAGGGTATTTTTGGTCCACTGTGCGAAGGCTAAGTCTCTCCCCAGACCTTTGGGGAGTTTTGCCTTCGTCACGTTAAAACACTTTGTCATTTTTCTCAATTTTTTTTTTCGTGCCCTTGGTACTCCGCCGTATGACAGCGGACCGATAGTTCCTTGGAAAACAGGGTATTTTTGGTCCACTGTGCGAAGGCTAATCTCCCCGGACCTCTGGGGACTTTTGCCTTCGTCACGTTAAAACACTTTGTCATTTTTCTCACTTTTTTTTTCGTGCCCTTGGTACTCCGCCGTATGACAGCGGACTGATAGTTCCTTGGAAAACAGGGTATTTTTGGTCCACTGTGCGAAGGCTAATCTCCCCGGACCTCTGGGGACTTTTGCCTTCGTCACGTTAAAACACTTTGTCATTTTTCTCACTTTTTTTTTCGTGCCCTTGGTACTCCGCCGTATGACAGCGGACTGATAGTTCCTTGGAAAACAGGGTATTTTTGGTCCACTGTGCGAAGGCTAATCTCCCCGGACCTCCGGGGACTTTTGCCTTCGTCACGTTAAAACACTTTGTCATTTTTCTCACTTTTTTTTTCGTGCCCTTGGTACTCCGCCGAATAACAGCGTACCGATAGTTCCTTGGAAAACAGGGTATTTTTTTGGTCCACTGTGCGAAGGCTAATCTCCCCGGACCTCCGGGGACTTTTGCCTTCGTCACGTTAAAACACTTTGTCATTTTTCTCAACTTTTTTTCGTGCCCTTGGTACTCCGCCGTATGACAGCGGACTGATAGTTCCTTGGAAAACAGGGTATTTTTGGTCCACTGTGCGAAGGCTAATCTCCCCGGACCTCCGGGGACTTTTGCCTTCGTCACGTTAAAACACTTTGTCATTTTTCTCAACTTTTTTTCGTGCCCTTGGTACGCCGCCGAATAACAGCGTACCGATAGTTCCTTGGAAAACAGGGTATTTTCTGGTCCACTGTGTGAAGGCTAAATCTCTCCCCAGACCTTTGGGGAGATTAGCCTTCATCACGTTGAAACACTTAGGAAAAAAAACTGAAAACGCTTGGTTCGCCTAAGCCCTGGAGCTATGCCCCACACGGGGCTCTGTTCCTGGGCTAAGGCTGGGCCACGGGGGGCCTGGAGGTCTGCGCCACACGGAGCTCCATCCGGGGCCAGGGAGGCCCTGGAGCTGTGCCCCACACGGGGCTCTGTTCCTGGGCTAAGGCTGGGCCACGGGGGGCCTGGAGGTCTGCGCCACACGGAGCTCCATCCGGGGCCAGGGAGGCCCTGGAGCTGTGCCCCACACGGGGCTCTGTTCCTGGGCTAAGGCTGGGCCACGGGGGGGCCTGGAGGTCTGTCGCACACGGGAGCTCCATCCGGGGCCAGGGAGGCTCTGGAGCTATGCCCCACAAGGGGCTCTATTCCTGGGCTAAGGCTGGGCCACGGGGGGCCTGGAGGTCTGCCCCACGCGGTGCTCCATCCGGGGCCAGGGAGGCTCTGGAGCTATGCCCCACAAGGGGCTCTATTCCTGGGCTAAGGCTGGGCCACGGGGGGCCTGGAGGTCTGCCCCACGCGTTGCTCCATCCGGGGCCAGGGAGGCTCTGGAGCTATGCCCCACAAGGGGCTCTATTCCTGGGCTAAGGCTGGGCCACGGGGGGCCTGGAGGTCTGCCCCACGCGGCGCTCCATCCGGGGCCAGGGAGGCTCTGGAGCTATGCCCCACAAGGGGCTCTATTCCTGGGCTAAGGCTGGGCCACGGGGGGCCTGGAGGTCTGCCCCACGCGTTGCTCCATCCGGGGCCAGGGAGGCTCTGGAGCTATGCCCCACAAGGGGCTCTATTCCTGGGCTAAGGCTGGGCCACGGGGGGCCTGGAGGTCTGCCCCACACGGTGCTCCATCCGGGGCCAGGGAGGCTCTGGAGCTATGCCCCACAAGGGGCTCTATTCCTGGGCTAAGGCTGGGCCACGGGGGGCCTGGAGGTCTGCGCCACGCGGAGCTCCATCCGGGGCCAGGGAGGCCCTGGAGCTATGCCCCACAAGGGGCTCTGTTCCTGGGCTAAGGCTGGGCCACGGGGGGCCTGGAGGTCTGTCGCACACGGGAGCTCCATCCGGGGCCAGGGAGGCTCTGGAGCTATGCCCCACAAGGGGCTCTATTCCTGGGCTAAGGCTGGGCCACGGGGGGCCTGGAGATCTGCGCCACAAGGAGCTCCATCCGGGGCCAGGGAGGCCCTGGAGCTGTGCCCCACACGGGGCTCTGTTCCTGGGCTAAGGCTGGGCCACGGGGGGCCTGGAGGTCTGTCGCACACGGGAGCTCCATCCGGGGCCAGGGAGGCTCTGGAGCTATGCCCCACAAGGGGCTCTATTCCTGGGCTAAGGCTGGGCCACGGGGGGCCTGGAGGTCTGCGCCACAAGGAGCTCCATCCGGGGCCAGGGAGGCCCTGGAGCTGTGCCCCACACGGGGCTCTGTTCCTGGGCTAAGGCTGGGCCACGGGGGGCCTGGAGGTCTGCGCCACACGGAACTCCATCCGGGGCCAGGGAGGCCCTGGAGCTGTGCCCCACACGGGGCTCTGTTCCTGGGCTAAGGCTGGGCAACGGGGGGCCTGGAGGTCTGCGCCACACGGGAGCTCCATCCGGGGCCAGGGAGGCTCTGGAGCTATGCCCCACAAGGGGCTCTGTTCCTGGGCTAAGGCTGGGCCACGGGGGGCCTGGAGGTCTGCGCCACACGGAACTCCATCCGGGGCCAGGGAGGCCCTGGAGCTGTGCCCCACACGGGGCTCTGTTCCTGGGCTAAGGCTGGGCAACGGGGGGCCTGGAGGTCTGCGCCACACGGGAGCTCCATCCGGGGCCAGGGAGGCCCTGGAGCTATGCCCCACACGGGGCTCTGTTCCTGGGCTAAGGCAGCGGCGCGGGGCCCTGGAAGAGAAAAAAAAAAAAAAAAAAAAAAAAATTATTTTATTTATTTTTTAATAATTTTTTTAGAGGGGAAAACCTGCCCAAAACCTGCCCCAGACGGCCTCTGGGGGGGGCCCGTCACAAGGCAAGGCCCCCCCGCCGCTTTCTCTGGGGGTATCTGTTTCCGAAAACTGGGTTTCTGAAATCGTGCGGAAGGTTCCTTGGAAAACCGGGTGTTTTTTGGTCCACTGTGCGAAGGCTAATCTCCCCAAACCCTTGGGGAGATTAGCCTTCGTCACGTTAAAACACTTTGTCATTTTTCTGAATTTTTTTTCGTGCCCTTGGTACTCCGCCGTATGACAGCGTACCGATAGTTCCTTGGAAAACAGGGTATTTTCTGGTCCACTGTGTGAAGGCTAAATCTCTCCCCAGACCTTTGGGGAGATTAGCCTTCATCACGTTGAAACACTTAGAAAAAAACCTGAAAACGCTTGGTTCGCCTAAGCCCAAAACCATGCATTTTATTGGGGGGAGTTTCAAACGGCCATAACTTTGGATAGGAGCCGGCTAGACACTTCAAACAAAGACCGGCACCCACTAACTTGGCCACGCCGAACGCGATGGCACCGGGCCCGTGTCTCTACGACCTTCCCCTGCGGAGTTATGGCCCCGCCCTGGGTTAAAACCCTCCAGGCGGGCCTGACTGGACCTGGACCCCACACGGACCTCCGTCCTGGGCTAGGGCGGGTTCACGGAGGCCCCCGGAGGTCTCCCGCTCCCTCTCCCCCACACGGAGCTCCGTCCTGGGCTGGGACGGGGCCGCGGGGGCCCCTGGAGGTCTCAGCCCAAAACCATGCATTTTAATGGGGGGGGTTTCAAACGCCCATAACTTTGGATAGGAGCCGGCTAGACACTTCAAACAGAGACCGGCACCCACTAACTTGGCCACGCCGAACGCGATGACACCGGGCCCGTGTCTCTACGACCTTCCCCTGCGGAGTTATGGCCCCGCCCTGGGTTAAAACCCTCCAGGCGGGCCTGACTGGACCTGGACCCCACACGGACCTCCGTCCTGGGCTAGGGCGGGTTCACGGAGGCCCCCGGAGGTCTCCCGCTCCCTCTCCCCCACACGGAGCTCCGTCCTGGGCTGGGACGGGGCCGCGGGGGCCCCTGGAGGTCTCAGCCCAAAACCATGCATTTTAATGGGGGGGGTTTCAAACGCCCATAACTTTGGATAGGAGCCGGCTAGACACTTCAAACAGAGACCGGCACCCACTAACTTGGCCACGCCGAACGCGATGACACCGGGCCCGTGTCTCTACGACCTTCCCCTGCGGAGTTATGGCCCCGCCCTGGGTTAAAACCCTCCAGGCGGGCCTGACTGGACCTGGACCCCACACGGACCTCCGTCCTGGGCTAGGGCGGGTTCACGGAGGCCCCCGGAGGTCTCCCGCTCCCTCTCCCCCACACGGAGCTCCGTCCTGGGCTGGGACGGGGCCGCGGGGGCCCCTGGAGGTCTCAGCCCAAAACCATGCATTTTAATGGGGGGGGTTTCAAACGCCCATAACTTTGGATAGGAGCCGGCTAGACACTTCAAACAGAGACCGGCACCCACTAACTTGGCCACGCCGAACGCGATGACACCGGGCCCGTGTCTCTACGACCTTCCCCTGCGGAGTTATGGCCCCGCCCTGGGTTAAAACCCTCCAGGCGGGCCTGACTGGACCTGGACCCCACACGGACCTCCGTCCTGGGCTAGGGCGGGTTCACGGAGGCCCCCGGAGGTCTCCCGCTCCCTCTCCCCCACACGGAGCTCCGTCCTGGGCTGGGACGGGGCCGCGGGTGCCCCTGGAGGTCTCCGTCGTCCTCTGCCCCACATGGAGCTCCGTCCTGGGCTAAGGCAGGGCCGCGGAGCACCCCCCGTGGAGCTCCGTCCTGGGTCTCCCCACACATGGAGCTCCTTCCTGGGCTAGGGCCGGGCCGCCGAGCACCCCCCGTGGAGCTCCGTCATGGGTCAGACAGACAGACAGGCAGTCAGACAGACAGGCAGACAGACAGACAGGCAGACAGACAGACAGGCAGAGAGACAGACAGGCAGGCAGACAGACAGGCAGAGAGACAGACAGGCAGACAGACAGGCAGGCAGACAGACAGGCAGGCAGACAGACAGGCAGTCAGACAGACAGGCAGACAGACAGACAGGCAGACAGACAGGCAGGCAGACAGACAGGCAGAGAGACAGACAGGCAGACAGACAGGCAGTCAGACAGACAGGCAGACAGACAGACAGGCAGACAGACAGACAGGCAGTCAGACAGACAGGCAGGCAGACAGACAGGCAGACAGACAGGCACATGTGTGTGCATATATAGATAGAGGCCCCTGGAGCTCTCCAGCACCATCTGCCCCACATGGAGCTCCGTCCTGGGCTAAGGCTGGGCCGCGGACCACCCCCCGTGGAGCTCCGTCCTCGGTCTCCCCACACATGGAGCTCCGTCCTGGGCTAAGGCAGGGCCGCGGAGCACCCCCCGTGGAGCTCCGTCCTGGGTCTCCCCACACATGGAGCTCCGTCCTGGGCTAAGGCTGGGCCGCGGACCACCACCCATGGAGCTCCGTCCTGGGTCTCCCCACACATGGAGCTCCGTCCCGGGCTAGGGCAGGGCCGTGGGGGGGGCCCTGGAGCTCTCCCCGACACGTAGCTCATGGGGTGGCATGACCTCTCCAATATGCATCTTTCAAAATGCTGTTACTTAGGTAACAGTACTGAAGTATCACCAGCAAAATGCACTCACAGTATCAACAGGCAAATTTTTACTCTCATCATCATCATCTTCTTCATCATCATCATCATCATCATCATCATCATCATCATCATCATCATCATCATCATTGTTATTATTATTCAAAATTACTTATCCATTGGCTTTCTCTTTATTCATATGACGTTCGTATAAAGTATACATGTACACAAGCAGCTACCTCCGCCCCACATGGAGCTCCGTCCTGGGCTAGGGCAGGGCCATGGGGGCCCTGGAGGTCTCTGGAGGTCTACCCCCACAGGGAGCTCCATCCAGGGCCAGGGGGGCCATGGGGGTCTCTGGAGGTCTACCCCCACAGGGAGCTCCATCCAGGGCCATGGGGGGCCTGGAGGTCTCTGGAGGTCTACCCCCACAGGGAGCTCCATCCAGGGCCAGGGGGGCCATGGGGGTCTACCCCCCACATGGGGCTCCATCCTGGGCCATGGGGGGCCTGGGGGTCTCTGGAGGTCTACCCCCACAGGGAGCTCCATCCAGGGCCAGGGGGGCCATGGGGGTCTCTGGAG
The DNA here is from genome assembly GCA_036785175.1 of Eupleurogrammus muticus. Taxonomy (NCBI): domain Eukaryota; kingdom Metazoa; phylum Chordata; class Actinopteri; order Scombriformes; family Trichiuridae; genus Eupleurogrammus; species Eupleurogrammus muticus. The sequence continues at coordinate 31,171 of JAYKQN010000103.1, read as the reverse complement.
GTCTACCCCCACAGGGAGCTCCATCCAGGGCCATGGGGGGCCTGGAGGTCTCTGGAGGTCTACCCCCCACATGGGGCTCCATCCTGGGCCATGGGGGGCCTGGGGGTCTCTGGAGGTCTACCCCCACAGGGAGCTCCATCCAGGGCCATGGGGGGCCTGGAGGTCTCTGGAGGTCTACCCCCACAGGGAGCTCCATCCAGGGCCAGGGGGGCCATGGGGGTCTACCCCCCACATGGGGCTCCATCCTGGGCCATGGGGGGCCTGGGGGTCTCTGGAGGTCTACCCCCACAGGGAGCTCCATCCAGGGCCAGGGGGGCCATGGGGGTCTACCCCCACATGGAGCTCCGTCCTGGGCTAGGGCAGGGCCATGGGGGCCCTGGAGGTCTCTGGAGGTCTACCCCCACATGGAGCTCCATCCAGGGCCAGGGGGGCCATGGGGGTCTACCCCCACATGGAGCTCCGTCCTGGGCTAGGGCAGGGCCATGGGGGGCCTGGGGGTCTCTGGAGGTCTACCCCCACAGGGAGCTCCATCCAGGGCCAGGGGGGCCATGGGGGTCTACCCCCCACATGGGGCTCCATCCTGGGCCATGGGGGGCCTGGGGGTCTCTGGAGGTCTACCCCCACAGGGAGCTCCATCCAGGGCCAGGGGGGCCATGGGGGTCTCTGGAGGTCTACCCCCACAGGGAGCTCCATCCAGGGCCATGGGGGGCCATGGGGGTCTCTGGAGGTCTACCCCCACAGGGAGCTCCATCCAGGGCCAGGGGGGCCATGGGGGTCTACCCCCACATGGAGCTCCGTCCTGGGCTAGGGCAGGGCCATGGGGGGCCTGGGGGTCTCTGGAGGTCTACCCCCACAGGGAGCTCCATCCAGGGCCAGGGGGGCCATGGGGGTCTGCCCCCACATGGAGCTCCGTCCTGGGCTAGGGCAGGGCCATGGGGGCCCTGGAGGTCTCTGGAGGTCTACCCCCACATGGAGCTCCGTCCTGGGCTAGGGCAGGGCCATGGGGGCCCTGGAGGTCTCTGGAGGTCTACCCCCACAGGGAGCTCCATCCAGGGCCAGGGGGGCCATGGGGGTCTCTGGAGGTCTACCCCCACAGGGAGCTCCATCCAGGGCCATGGGGGGCCTGGAGGTCTCTGGAGGTCTACCCCCACAGGGAGCTCCATCCAGGGCC
>JAYKQN010000103.1:15000-20000 GCA_036785175.1 Eupleurogrammus muticus | reverse complement strand
GGACTGATAGTTCCTTGGAAAACAGGGTATTTTTGGTCCACTGTGCGAAGGCTAATCTCCCCGGACCTCCGGGGACTTTTGCCTTCGTCACGTTAAAACACTTTGTCATTTTTCTCAACTTTTTTTCGTGCCCTTGGTACTCCGCCGTATGACAGCGGACTGATAGTTCCTTGGAAAACAGGGTATTTTTGGTCCACTGTGCGAAGGCTAATCTCCCCGGACCTCCGGGGACTTTTGCCTTCGTCACGTTAAAACACTTTGTCATTTTTCTCAACTTTTTTTCGTGCCCTTGGTACGCCGCCGAATAACAGCGTACCGATAGTTCCTTGGAAAACAGGGTATTTTCTGGTCCACTGTGTGAAGGCTAAATCTCTCCCCAGACCTTTGGGGAGATTAGCCTTCATCACGTTGAAACACTTAGAAAAAAAAACTGAAAACGCTTGGTTCGCCTAAGCCCAAAACCATGCATTTTAATGGGGGAAATTTCAAACGGCCATAACCTTGGATAGGAACCGGCTAGACACTTCAAACAAAGACCCAGACCCACTAACTTGGCCGTGCCGAACGCGATGACACCGGCCCCGTGTCTCTAGGACCTTCCCCTGCGGAGCTATGGTCCCCCCTGGGTTAAAACCCTCCAGACCGGCCTGACTGGACCTGTACCCAACACAGAGTTCCGTCCTGGGCTACGACAGGGCCACGGAGGCCCCAGGGGGTCTCTGGAGGTCTGCGTCACACGGAGCTCCATCCGGGGCCACGGAGGCCCTGGAGCTATGCCCCACAAGGGGCTCTGTTCCTGGGCTAAGGCTGGGCCACGGGGGGCCTGGAGGTCTGCCCCACGCGGTGCTCCATCCGGGGCCAGGGAGGCTCTGGAGCTATGCCCCACAAGGGGCTCTGTTCCTGGGCTAAGGCTGGGCCACGGGGGGCCTGGAGGTCTGCCCCACGCGGTGCTCCATCCGGGGCCAGGGAGGCTCTGGAGCTATGCCCCACAAGGGGCTCTGTTCCTGGTCTAAGGCTGGGCCACGGGGGGCCTGGAGGTCTGCCCCACACGGTGCTCCATCCGGGGCCAGGGAGGCTCTGGAGCTATGCCCCACAAGGGGCTCTATTCCTGGGCTAAGGCTGGGCCACGGGGGGCCTGGAGGTCTGCGCCACGCGGAGCTCCATCCGGGGCCAGGGAGGCCCTGGAGCTATGCCCCACAAGGGGCTCTGTTCCTGGGCTAAGGCTGGGCCACGGGGGGCCTGGAGGTCTGTCGCACACGGGAGCTCCATCCGGGGCCAGGGAGGCTCTGGAGCTATGCCCCACAAGGGGCTCTATTCCTGGGCTAAGGCTGGGCCACGGGGGGCCTGGAGGTCTGCGCCACAAGGAGCTCCATCCGGGGCCAGGGAGGCCCTGGAGCTATGCCCCACAAGGGGCTCTGTTCCTGGGCTAAGGCTGGGCCACGGGGGGCCTGGAGGTCTGTCGCACACGGGAGCTCCATCCGGGGCCAGGGAGGCTCTGGAGCTATGCCCCACAAGGGGCTCTGTTCCTGGGCTAAGGCTGGGCCACGGGGGGCCTGGAGGTCTGCGCCACAAGGAGCTCCATCCGGGGCCAGGGAGGCCCTGGAGCTGTGCCCCACACGGGGCTCTGTTCCTGGGCTAAGGCTGGGCAACGGGGGGCCTGGAGGTCTGTCGCACACGGGAGCTCCATCCGGGGCCAGGGAGGCCCTGGAGCTATGCCCCACACGGGGCTCTGTTCCTGGGCTAAGGCAGCGGCGCGGGGCCCTGGAAGAGAAAAAAAAAAAAAAAAAAAAAAAAATTATTTTATTTATTTTTTAATAATTTTTTTAGAGGGGAAAACCTGCCCAAAACCTGCCCCAGACGGCCTCTGGGGGGGGCCCGTCACAAGGCAAGGCCCCCCCGCCGCTTTCTCTGGGGGTATCTGTTTCCGAAAACTGGGTTTCTGAAATCGTGCGGAAGGTTCCTTGGAAAACCGGGTGTTTTTTGGTCCACTGTGCGAAGGCTAATCTCCCCAAACCCTTGGGGAGATTAGCCTTCGTCACGTTAAAACACTTTGTCATTTTTCTGAATTTTTTTTCGTGCCCTTGGTACTCCGCCGTATGACAGCGTACCGATAGTTCCTTGGAAAACAGGGTATTTTCTGGTCCACTGTGTGAAGGCTAAATCTCTCCCCAGACCTTTGGGGAGATTAGCCTTCATCACGTTGAAACACTTAGAAAAAAACCTGAAAACGCTTGGTTCGCCTAAGCCCAAAACCATGCATTTTATTGGGGGGAGTTTCAAACGGCCATAACTTTGGATAGGAGCCGGCTAGACACTTCAAACAGAGACCGGCACCCACTAACTTGGCCACGCCGAACGCGATGACACCGGGCCCGTGTCTCTACGACCTTCCCCTGCGGAGTTATGGCCCCGCCCTGGGTTAAAACCCTCCAGGCGGGCCTGACTGGACCTGGACCCCACACGGACCTCCGTCCTGGGCTAGGGCGGGTTCACGGAGGCCCCCGGAGGTCTCCCGCTCCCTCTCCCCCACACGGAGCTCCGTCCTGGGCTGGGACGGGGCCGCGGGGGCCCCTGGAGGTCTCAGCCCAAAACCATGCATTTTAATGGGGGGGGTTTCAAACGCCCATAACTTTGGATAGGAGCCGGCTAGACACTTCAAACAGAGACCGGCACCCACTAACTTGGCCACGCCGAACGCGATGACACCGGGCCCGTGTCTCTACGACCTTCCCCTGCGGAGTTATGGCCCCGCCCTGGGTTAAAACCCTCCAGGCGGGCCTGACTGGACCTGGACCCCACACGGACCTCCGTCCTGGGCTAGGGCGGGTTCACGGAGGCCCCCGGAGGTCTCCCGCTCCCTCTCCCCCACACGGAGCTCCGTCCTGGGCTGGGACGGGGCCGCGGGGGCCCCTGGAGGTCTCAGCCCAAAACCATGCATTTTAATGGGGGGGGTTTCAAACGCCCATAACTTTGGATAGGAGCCGGCTAGACACTTCAAACAGAGACCGGCACCCACTAACTTGGCCACGCCGAACGCGATGACACCGGGCCCGTGTCTCTACGACCTTCCCCTGCGGAGTTATGGCCCCGCCCTGGGTTAAAACCCTCCAGGCGGGCCTGACTGGACCTGGACCCCACACGGACCTCCGTCCTGGGCTAGGGCGGGTTCACGGAGGCCACCTGGAGGTCTCCCGCTCCCTCTCCCCCACACGGAGCTCCGTCCTGGGCTGGGACGGGGCCGCGGGTGCCCCTGGAGGTCTCCGTCGTCCTCTGCCCCACATGGAGCTCCGTCCTGGGCTAAGGCCGGGCCGCCGAGCACCCCCCGTGGAGCTCCGTCCTGGGTCTCCCCACACACGGAGCTCCTTCCTGGGCTAGGGCCGGGCCGCCGAGCACCCCCCGTGGAGCTCCGTCATGGGTCAGACAGACAGACAGGCAGTCAGACAGACAGGCAGACAGACAGACAGGCAGACAGACAGACAGGCAGAGAGACAGACAGGCAGGCAGACAGACAGGCAGAGAGACAGACAGGCAGACAGACAGGCAGGCAGACAGACAGGCAGACAGACAGGCAGGCAGACAGACAGGCAGTCAGACAGACAGGCAGACAGACAGACAGGCAGACAGACAGGCAGGCAGACAGACAGGCAGAGAGACAGACAGGCAGACAGACAGGCAGTCAGACAGACAGGCAGACAGACAGACAGGCAGACAGACAGACAGGCAGTCAGACAGACAGGCAGGCAGACAGACAGGCAGACAGACAGGCACATGTGTGTGCATATATAGATAGAGGCCCCTGGAGCTCTCCAGCACCATCTGCCCCACATGGAGCTCCGTCCTGGGCTAAGGCTGGGCCGCGGACCACCCCCCGTGGAGCTCCGTCCTCGGTCTCCCCACACATGGAGCTCCGTCCTGGGCTAGGGCAGGGCCGTGGGGGGGGCCCTGGAGCTCTCCCCGACACGTAGCTCATGAGGTGGCATGACCTCTCCAATATGCATCTTTCAAAATGCTGTTACTTAGGTAACAGTACTGAAGTATCACCAGCAAAATGCACTCACAGTATCAACAGGCAAATTTTTACTCTCATCATCATCATCTTCTTCATCATCATCATCATCATCATCATCATCATCATCATCATCATCATCATCATCATCATTGTTATTATTATTCAAAATTACTTATCCATTGGCTTTCTCTTTATTCATATGACGTTCGTATAAAGTATACATGTACACAAGCAGCTACCTCCGCCCCACATGGAGCTCCGTCCTGGGCTAGGGCAGGGCCATGGGGGGCCTGGAGGTCTACCCCCACGTGGAGCTCCGTCCTGGGCTAGGGCAGGGCCATGGGGGCCCTGGAGGTCTACCCCCACATGGAGCTCCGTCCTGGGCCATGGGGGGCCTGGAGGTCTACCCCCCACATGGAGCTCTATCCTGGGCTAGGGCAGGGCCATGGGGGGCCTGGAGGTCTACCCCCACATGGAGCTCCATCCAGGGCCAGGGGGGCCCTGGAGGTCTACCCCCACATGAAGCTATATCCTGGGCTAGGGCAGGGCCATGGGGGCTCTGGGGGTCTACCCCCACATGGAGCTCTATCCTGGGCTAGGGCAGGGCCATGGGGGCTCTGGGGGTCTACCCCCACATGGAGCTCTATCCTGGGCTAGGGCAGGGCCATGGGGGGCCTGGAGGTCTACCCCCACATGGAGCTCCATCCAGGGCCAGGGGGGCCCTGGAGGTCTACCCCCACATGAAGCTATATCCTGGGCTAGGGCAGGGCCATGGGGGGCCTGGAGGTCTCTGGAGGTCTACCCCCACAGGGAGCTCCATCCAGGGCCATGGGGGGCCTGGAGGTCTCTGGAGGTCTACCCCCACAGGGAGCTCCATCCAGGGCCAGGGGGGCCATGGGGGTCTACCCCCACATGGAGCTCCGTCCTGGGCTAGGGCAGGGCCATGGGGGGCCTGGGGGTCTCTGGAGGTCTACCCCCACAGGGAGCTCCA
>JAYKQN010000103.1:0-2500 GCA_036785175.1 Eupleurogrammus muticus | reverse complement strand
TCTGCGCCACAAGGAGCTCCATCCGGGGCCAGGGAGGCCCTGGAGCTGTGCCCCACACGGGGCTCTGTTCCTGGGCTAAGGCTGGGCAACGGGGGGCCTGGAGGTCTGTCGCACACGGGAGCTCCATCCGGGGCCAGGGAGGCCCTGGAGCTATGCCCCACACGGGGCTCTGTTCCTGGGCTAAGGCAGCGGCGCGGGGCCCTGGAAGAGAAAAAAAAAAAAAAAAAAAAAAAAATTATTTTATTTATTTTTTAATAATTTTTTTAGAGGGGAAAACCTGCCCAAAACCTGCCCCAGACGGCCTCTGGGGGGGGCCCGTCACAAGGCAAGGCCCCCCCGCCGCTTTCTCTGGGGGTATCTGTTTCCGAAAACTGGGTTTCTGAAATCGTGCGGAAGGTTCCTTGGAAAACCGGGTGTTTTTTGGTCCACTGTGCGAAGGCTAATCTCCCCAAACCCTTGGGGAGATTAGCCTTCGTCACGTTAAAACACTTTGTCATTTTTCTGAATTTTTTTTCGTGCCCTTGGTACTCCGCCGTATGACAGCGTACCGATAGTTCCTTGGAAAACAGGGTATTTTCTGGTCCACTGTGTGAAGGCTAAATCTCTCCCCAGACCTTTGGGGAGATTAGCCTTCATCACGTTGAAACACTTAGAAAAAAACCTGAAAACGCTTGGTTCGCCTAAGCCCAAAACCATGCATTTTATTGGGGGGAGTTTCAAACGGCCATAACTTTGGATAGGAGCCGGCTAGACACTTCAAACAGAGACCGGCACCCACTAACTTGGCCACGCCGAACGCGATGACACCGGGCCCGTGTCTCTACGACCTTCCCCTGCGGAGTTATGGCCCCGCCCTGGGTTAAAACCCTCCAGGCGGGCCTGACTGGACCTGGACCCCACACGGACCTCCGTCCTGGGCTAGGGCGGGTTCACGGAGGCCCCCGGAGGTCTCCCGCTCCCTCTCCCCCACACGGAGCTCCGTCCTGGGCTGGGACGGGGCCGCGGGGGCCCCTGGAGGTCTCAGCCCAAAACCATGCATTTTAATGGGGGGGGTTTCAAACGCCCATAACTTTGGATAGGAGCCGGCTAGACACTTCAAACAGAGACCGGCACCCACTAACTTGGCCACGCCGAACGCGATGACACCGGGCCCGTGTCTCTACGACCTTCCCCTGCGGAGTTATGGCCCCGCCCTGGGTTAAAACCCTCCAGGCGGGCCTGACTGGACCTGGACCCCACACGGACCTCCGTCCTGGGCTAGGGCGGGTTCACGGAGGCCCCCGGAGGTCTCCCGCTCCCTCTCCCCCACACGGAGCTCCGTCCTGGGCTGGGACGGGGCCGCGGGGGCCCCTGGAGGTCTCAGCCCAAAACCATGCATTTTAATGGGGGGGGTTTCAAACGCCCATAACTTTGGATAGGAGCCGGCTAGACACTTCAAACAGAGACCGGCACCCACTAACTTGGCCACGCCGAACGCGATGACACCGGGCCCGTGTCTCTACGACCTTCCCCTGCGGAGTTATGGCCCCGCCCTGGGTTAAAACCCTCCAGGCGGGCCTGACTGGACCTGGACCCCACACGGACCTCCGTCCTGGGCTAGGGCGGGTTCACGGAGGCCCCCGGAGGTCTCCCGCTCCCTCTCCCCCACACGGAGCTCCGTCCTGGGCTGGGACGGGGCCGCGGGGGCCCCTGGAGGTCTCAGCCCAAAACCATGCATTTTAATGGGGGGGGTTTCAAACGCCCATAACTTTGGATAGGAGCCGGCTAGACACTTCAAACAGAGACCGGCACCCACTAACTTGGCCACGCCGAACGCGATGACACCGGGCCCGTGTCTCTACGACCTTCCCCTGCGGAGTTATGGCCCCGCCCTGGGTTAAAACCCTCCAGGCGGGCCTGACTGGACCTGGACCCCACACGGACCTCCGTCCTGGGCTAGGGCGGGTTCACGGAGGCCACCTGGAGGTCTCCCGCTCCCTCTCCCCCACACGGAGCTCCGTCCTGGGCTGGGACGGGGCCGCGGGTGCCCCTGGAGGTCTCCGTCGTCCTCTGCCCCACATGGAGCTCCGTCCTGGGCTAAGGCCGGGCCGCCGAGCACCCCCCGTGGAGCTCCGTCCTGGGTCTCCCCACACACGGAGCTCCTTCCTGGGCTAGGGCCGGGCCGCCGAGCACCCCCCGTGGAGCTCCGTCATGGGTCAGACAGACAGACAGGCAGTCAGACAGACAGGCAGACAGACAGACAGGCAGACAGACAGACAGGCAGAGAGACAGACAGGCAGGCAGACAGACAGGCAGAGAGACAGACAGGCAGACAGACAGGCAGGCAGACAGACAGGCAGACAGACAGGCAGGCAGACAGACAGGCAGTCAGACAGACAGGCAGACAGACAGACAGGCAGACAGACAGGCAGGCAGACAGACAGGCAGAGAGACAGACAGGCAGACAGACAGGCAGTCAGACAGACAGGCAGACAGACAGACAGGCAGACAGACAGACAGG
>JAYKQN010000121.1:52500-55723 GCA_036785175.1 Eupleurogrammus muticus | reverse complement strand
ACCCGCGGCCCCGTCCCAGCCCAGGACGGAGCTCCGTGTGGGGGAGAGGGAGCGGGAGACCTCCAGGTGGCCTCCGTGAACCCGCCCTAGCCCAGGACGGAGGTCCGTGTGGGGTCCAGGTCCAGTCAGGCCCGCCTGGAGGGTTTTAACCCAGGGCGGGGCCATAACTCCGCAGGGGAAGGTCGTAGAGACACGGGCCCGGTGTCATCGCGTTCGGCGTGGCCAAGTTAGTGGGTGCCGGTCTCTGTTTGAAGTGTCTAGCCGGCTCCTATCCAAAGTTATGGGCGTTTGAAACCCCCCCCATTAAAATGCATGGTTTTGGGCTGAGACCTCCAGGGGCCCCCGCGGCCCCGTCCCAGCCCAGGACGGAGCTCCGTGTGGGGGAGAGGGAGCGGGAGACCTCCGGGGGCCTCCGTGAACCCGCCCTAGCCCAGGACGGAGGTCCGTGTGGGGTCCAGGTCCAGTCAGGCCCGCCTGGAGGGTTTTAACCCAGGGCGGGGCCATAACTCCGCAGGGGAAGGTCGTAGAGACACGGGCCCGGTGTCATCGCGTTCGGCGTGGCCAAGTTAGTGGGTGCCGGTCTCTGTTTGAAGTGTCTAGCCGGCTCCTATCCAAAGTTATGGGCGTTTGAAACCCCCCCCATTAAAATGCATGGTTTTGGGCTGAGACCTCCAGGGGCCCCCGCGGCCCCGTCCCAGCCCAGGACGGAGCTCCGTGTGGGGGAGAGGGAGCGGGAGACCTCCGGGGGCCTCCGTGAACCCGCCCTAGCCCAGGACGGAGGTCCGTGTGGGGTCCAGGTCCAGTCAGGCCCGCCTGGAGGGTTTTAACCCAGGGCGGGGCCATAACTCCGCAGGGGAAGGTCGTAGAGACACGGGCCCGGTGTCATCGCGTTCGGCGTGGCCAAGTTAGTGGGTGCCGGTCTCTGTTTGAAGTGTCTAGCCGGCTCCTATCCAAAGTTATGGCCGTTTGAAACTCCCCCCAATAAAATGCATGGTTTTGGGCTTAGGCGAACCAAGCGTTTTCAGGTTTTTTTCTAAGTGTTTCAACGTGATGAAGGCTAATCTCCCCAAAGGTCTGGGGAGAGATTTAGCCTTCACACAGTGGACCAGAAAATACCCTGTTTTCCAAGGAACTATCGGTACGCTGTCATACGGCGGAGTACCAAGGGCACGAAAAAAAATTCAGAAAAATGACAAAGTGTTTTAACGTGACGAAGGCTAATCTCCCCAAGGGTTTGGGGAGATTAGCCTTCGCACAGTGGACCAAAAAACACCCGGTTTTCCAAGGAACCTTCCGCACGATTTCAGAAACCCAGTTTTCGGAAACAGATACCCCCAGAGAAAGCGGCGGGGGGGCCTTGCCTTGTGACGGGCCCCCCCCAGAGGCCGTCTGGGGCAGGTTTTGGGCAGGTTTTCCCCTCTAAAAAAATTATTAAAAAATAAATAAAATAATTTTTTTTTTTTTTTTTTTTTTTTCTCTTCCAGGGCCCCGCGCCGCTGCCTTAGCCCAGGAACAGAGCCCCGTGTGGGGCATAGCTCCAGGGCCTCCCTGGCCCCGGATGGAGCTCCCGTGTGCGACAGACCTCCAGGCCCCCCGTTGCCCAGCCTTAGCCCAGGAACAGAGCCCCGTGTGGGGCACAGCTCCAGGGCCTCCCTGGCCCCGGATGGAGCTCCTTGTGGCGCAGACCTCCAGGCCCCCCGTGGCCCAGCCTTAGCCCAGGAACAGAGCCCCTTGTGGGGCATAGCTCCAGAGCCTCCCTGGCCCCGGATGGAGCTCCCGTGTGCGACAGACCTCCAGGCCCCCCGTGGCCCAGCCTTAGCCCAGGAACAGAGCCCCTTGTGGGGCATAGCTCCAGGGCCTCCCTGGCCCCGGATGGAGCTCCTTGTGGCGCAGACCTCCAGGCCCCCCGTGGCCCAGCCTTAGCCCAGGAATAGAGCCCCTTGTGGGGCATAGCTCCAGAGCCTCCCTGGCCCCGGATGGAGCTCCCGTGTGCGACAGACCTCCAGGCCCCCCGTGGCCCAGCCTTAGCCCAGGAACAGAGCCCCTTGTGGGGCATAGCTCCAGGGCCTCCCTGGCCCCGGATGGAGCTCCGCGTGGCGCAGACCTCCAGGCCCCCCGTGGCCCAGCCTTAGCCCAGGAATAGAGCCCCTTGTGGGGCATAGCTCCAGAGCCTCCCTGGCCCCGGATGGAGCACCGTGTGGGGCAGACCTCCAGGCCCCCCGTGGCCCAGCCTTAGACCAGGAACAGAGCCCCTTGTGGGGCATAGCTCCAGAGCCTCCCTGGCCCCGGATGGAGCACCGCGTGGGGCAGACCTCCAGGCCCCCCGTGGCCCAGCCTTAGCCCAGGAACAGAGCCCCTTGTGGGGCATAGCTCCAGAGCCTCCCTGGCCCCGGATGGAGCACCGCGTGGGGCAGACCTCCAGGCCCCCCGTGGCCCAGCCTTAGCCCAGGAACAGAGCCCCTTGTGGGGCATAGCTCCAGGGCCTCCGTGGCCCCGGATGGAGCTCCGTGTGACGCAGACCTCCAGAGACCCCCTGGGGCCTCCGTGGCCCTGTCGTAGCCCAGGACGGAACTCTGTGTTGGGTACAGGTCCAGTCAGGCCGGTCTGGAGGGTTTTAACCCAGGGGGGACCATAGCTCCGCAGGGGAAGGTCCTAGAGACACGGGGCCGGTGTCATCGCGTTCGGCACGGCCAAGTTAGTGGGTCTGGGTCTTTGTTTGAAGTGTCTAGCCGGTTCCTATCCAAGGTTATGGCCGTTTGAAATTTCCCCCATTAAAATGCATGGTTTTGGGCTTAGGCGAACCAAGCGTTTTCAGTTTTTTTTCTAAGTGTTTCAACGTGATGAAGGCTAATCTCCCCAAAGGTCTGGGGAGAGATTTAGCCTTCACACAGTGGACCAGAAAATACCCTGTTTTCCAAGGAACTATCGGTACGCTGTTATTCGGCGGCGTACCAAGGGCACGAAAAAAAGTTGAGAAAAATGACAAAGTGTTTTAACGTGACGAAGGCAAAAGTCCCCGGAGGTCCGGGGAGATTAGCCTTCGCACAGTGGACCAAAAATACCCTGTTTTCCAAGGAACTATCAGTCCGCTGTCATACGGCGGAGTACCAAGGGCACGAAAAAAAGTTGAGAAAAATGACAAAGTGTTTTAACGTGACGAAGGCAAAAGTCCCCGGAGGTCCGGGGAGATTAGCCTTCGCACAGTGGACCAAAAAATACCCTG
>JAYKQN010000121.1:20000-42500 GCA_036785175.1 Eupleurogrammus muticus | reverse complement strand
CCCCCAGGCCCCCCATGGCCCAGGATGGAGCCCCATGTGGGGGGTAGACCTCCAGAGACCTCCAGGCCCCCCATGGCCCTGGATGGAGCTCCCTGTGGGGGTAGACCTCCAGAGACCCCCATGGCCCCCCTGGCCCTGGATGGAGCTCCCTGTGGGGGTAGACCTCCAGAGACCCCCATGGCCCCCCTGGCCCTGGATGGAGCTCCCTGTGGGGGTAGACCTCCAGAGACCCCCAGGCCCCCCATGGCCCAGGATGGAGCCCCATGTGGGGGGTAGACCTCCAGAGACCTCCAGGCCCCCCATGGCCCTGGATGGAGCTCCCTGTGGGGGTAGACCTCCAGAGACCCCCATGGCCCCCCTGGCCCTGGATGGAGCTCCCTGTGGGGGTAGACCTCCAGAGACCCCCAGGCCCCCCATGGCCCAGGATGGAGCCCCATGTGGGGGGTAGACCCCCATGGCCCCCCTGGCCCTGGATGGAGCTCCCTGTGGGGGTAGACCTCCAGAGACCTCCAGGCCCCCCATGGCCCTGGATGGAGCTCCCTGTGGGGGTAGACCTCCAGAGACCCCCATGGCCCCCCTGGCCCTGGATGGAGCTCCCTGTGGGGGTAGACCTCCAGAGACCTCCAGAGACCCCCAGGCCCCCCATGGCCCAGGATGGAGCCCCATGTGGGGGGTAGACCTCCAGAGACCTCCAGGCCCCCCATGGCCCTGGATGGAGCTCCCTGTGGGGGTAGACCTCCAGAGACCCCCATGGCCCCCCTGGCCCTGGATGGAGCTCCCTGTGGGGGTAGACCTCCAGAGACCCCCAGGCCCCCCATGGCCCAGGATGGAGCCCCATGTGGGGGGTAGACCCCCATGGCCCCCCTGGCCCTGGATGGAGCTCCCTGTGGGGGTAGACCTCCAGAGACCTCCAGGCCCCCCATGGCCCTGGATGGAGCTCCCTGTGGGGGTAGACCTCCAGAGACCCCCATGGCCCCCCTGGCCCTGGATGGAGCTCCCTGTGGGGGTAGACCTCCAGAGACCCCCAGGCCCCCCATGGCCCAGGATGGAGCCCCATGTGGGGGGTAGACCCCCATGGCCCCCCTGGCCCTGGATGGAGCTCCCTGTGGGGGTAGACCTCCAGAGACCTCCAGGCCCCCCATGGCCCTGGATGGAGCTCCCTGTGGGGGTAGACCTCCAGAGACCCCCATGGCCCCCCTGGCCCTGGATGGAGCTCCCTGTGGGGGTAGACCTCCAGAGACCTCCAGGGCCCCCATGGCCCTGCCCTAGCCCAGGACGGAGCTCCATGTGGGGGTAGACCTCCAGAGACCTCCAGGGCCCCCATGGCCCTGCCCTAGCCCAGGACGGAGCTCCATGTGGGGGTAGACCCCCATGGCCCCCCTGGCCCTGGATGGAGCTCCCTGTGGGGGTAGACCTCCAGAGACCCCCAGGCCCAGAGAGACCCCCAGGCCCCCCATGGCCCTGCCCTAGCCCAGGACGGAGCTCCATGTGGGGGTAGACCCCCATGGCCCCCCTGGCCCTGGATGGAGCTCCCTGTGGGGGTAGACCTCCAGAGACCTCCAGGCCCCCCATGGCCCTGCCCTAGCCCAGGACGGAGCTCCATGTGGGGGTAGACCCCCATGGCCCCCCTAGCCCAGGACGGAGCTCCATGTGGGGGTAGACCCCCATGGCCCCCCTGGCCCTGGATGGAGCTCCCTGTGGGGGTAGACCTCCAGAGACCCCCAGGCCCCCCATGGCCCTGCCCTAGCCCAGGACGGAGCTCCATGTGGGGGTAGACCCCCATGGCCCCCCTGGCCCTGGATGGAGCTCCCTGTGGGGGTAGACCTCCAGAGACCTCCAGGCCCCCCATGGCCCTGGATGGAGCTCCCTGTGGGGGTAGACCTCCAGAGACCTCCAGGCCCCCCATGGCCCTGCCCTAGCCCAGGATATAGCTTCATGTGGGGGTAGACCTCCAGGGCCCCCCTGGCCCTGGATGGAGCTCCATGTGGGGGTAGACCTCCAGGCCCCCCATGGCCCTGCCCTAGCCCAGGATAGAGCTCCATGTGGGGGTAGACCCCCAGAGCCCCCATGGCCCTGCCCTAGCCCAGGATAGAGCTCCATGTGGGGGTAGACCCCCAGAGCCCCCATGGCCCTGCCCTAGCCCAGGATATAGCTTCATGTGGGGGTAGACCTCCAGGGCCCCCCTGGCCCTGGATGGAGCTCCATGTGGGGGTAGACCTCCAGGCCCCCCATGGCCCTGCCCTAGCCCAGGATAGAGCTCCATGTGGGGGGTAGACCTCCAGGCCCCCCATGGCCCAGGACGGAGCTCCATGTGGGGGTAGACCTCCAGGGCCCCCATGGCCCTGCCCTAGCCCAGGACGGAGCTCCACGTGGGGGTAGACCTCCAGGCCCCCCATGGCCCTGCCCTAGCCCAGGACGGAGCTCCATGTGGGGCGGAGGTAGCTGCTTGTGTACATGTATACTTTATACGAACGTCATATGAATAAAGAGAAAGCCAATGGATAAGTAATTTTGAATAATAATAACAATGATGATGATGATGATGATGATGATGATGATGATGATGATGATGATGATGATGATGAAGAAGATGATGATGATGAGAGTAAAAATTTGCCTGTTGATACTGTGAGTGCATTTTGCTGGTGATACTTCAGTACTGTTACCTAAGTAACAGCATTTTGAAAGATGCATATTGGAGAGGTCATGCCACCTCATGAGCTACGTGTCGGGGAGAGCTCCAGGGCCCCCCCCACGGCCCTGCCCTAGCCCAGGACGGAGCTCCATGTGTGGGGAGACCGAGGACGGAGCTCCACGGGGGGTGGTCCGCGGCCCAGCCTTAGCCCAGGACGGAGCTCCATGTGGGGCAGATGGTGCTGGAGAGCTCCAGGGGCCTCTATCTATATATGCACACACATGTGCCTGTCTGTCTGCCTGTCTGTCTGCCTGCCTGTCTGTCTGACTGCCTGTCTGTCTGTCTGCCTGTCTGTCTGTCTGCCTGTCTGTCTGACTGCCTGTCTGTCTGCCTGTCTGTCTCTCTGCCTGTCTGTCTGCCTGCCTGTCTGTCTGCCTGTCTGTCTGTCTGCCTGTCTGTCTGACTGCCTGTCTGTCTGCCTGCCTGTCTGTCTGCCTGTCTGTCTGACTGCCTGTCTGTCTGTCTGACCCATGACGGAGCTCCACGGGGGGTGCTCGGCGGCCCGGCCCTAGCCCAGGAAGGAGCTCCGTGTGTGGGGAGACCCAGGACGGAGCTCCACGGGGGGTGCTCGGCGGCCCGGCCTTAGCCCAGGACGGAGCTCCATGTGGGGCAGAGGACGACGGAGACCTCCAGGGGCACCCGCGGCCCCGTCCCAGCCCAGGACGGAGCTCCGTGTGGGGGAGAGGGAGCGGGAGACCTCCAGGTGGCCTCCGTGAACCCGCCCTAGCCCAGGACGGAGGTCCGTGTGGGGTCCAGGTCCAGTCAGGCCCGCCTGGAGGGTTTTAACCCAGGGCGGGGCCATAACTCCGCAGGGGAAGGTCGTAGAGACACGGGCCCGGTGTCATCGCGTTCGGCGTGGCCAAGTTAGTGGGTGCCGGTCTCTGTTTGAAGTGTCTAGCCGGCTCCTATCCAAAGTTATGGGCGTTTGAAACCCCCCCCATTAAAATGCATGGTTTTGGGCTGAGACCTCCAGGGGCCCCCGCGGCCCCGTCCCAGCCCAGGACGGAGCTCCGTGTGGGGGAGAGGGAGCGGGAGACCTCCGGGGGCCTCCGTGAACCCGCCCTAGCCCAGGACGGAGGTCCGTGTGGGGTCCAGGTCCAGTCAGGCCCGCCTGGAGGGTTTTAACCCAGGGCGGGGCCATAACTCCGCAGGGGAAGGTCGTAGAGACACGGGCCCGGTGTCATCGCGTTCGGCGTGGCCAAGTTAGTGGGTGCCGGTCTCTGTTTGAAGTGTCTAGCCGGCTCCTATCCAAAGTTATGGGCGTTTGAAACCCCCCCCATTAAAATGCATGGTTTTGGGCTGAGACCTCCAGGGGCCCCCGCGGCCCCGTCCCAGCCCAGGACGGAGCTCCGTGTGGGGGAGAGGGAGCGGGAGACCTCCGGGGGCCTCCGTGAACCCGCCCTAGCCCAGGACGGAGGTCCGTGTGGGGTCCAGGTCCAGTCAGGCCCGCCTGGAGGGTTTTAACCCAGGGCGGGGCCATAACTCCGCAGGGGAAGGTCGTAGAGACACGGGCCCGGTGTCATCGCGTTCGGCGTGGCCAAGTTAGTGGGTGCCGGTCTCTGTTTGAAGTGTCTAGCCGGCTCCTATCCAAAGTTATGGGCGTTTGAAACCCCCCCCATTAAAATGCATGGTTTTGGGCTGAGACCTCCAGGGGCCCCCGCGGCCCCGTCCCAGCCCAGGACGGAGCTCCGTGTGGGGGAGAGGGAGCGGGAGACCTCCGGGGGCCTCCGTGAACCCGCCCTAGCCCAGGACGGAGGTCCGTGTGGGGTCCAGGTCCAGTCAGGCCCGCCTGGAGGGTTTTAACCCAGGGCGGGGCCATAACTCCGCAGGGGAAGGTCGTAGAGACACGGGCCCGGTGTCATCGCGTTCGGCGTGGCCAAGTTAGTGGGTGCCGGTCTCTGTTTGAAGTGTCTAGCCGGCTCCTATCCAAAGTTATGGCCGTTTGAAACTCCCCCCAATAAAATGCATGGTTTTGGGCTTAGGCGAACCAAGCGTTTTCAGGTTTTTTTCTAAGTGTTTCAACGTGATGAAGGCTAATCTCCCCAAAGGTCTGGGGAGAGATTTAGCCTTCACACAGTGGACCAGAAAATACCCTGTTTTCCAAGGAACTATCGGTACGCTGTCATACGGCGGAGTACCAAGGGCACGAAAAAAAATTCAGAAAAATGACAAAGTGTTTTAACGTGACGAAGGCTAATCTCCCCAAGGGTTTGGGGAGATTAGCCTTCGCACAGTGGACCAAAAAACACCCGGTTTTCCAAGGAACCTTCCGCACGATTTCAGAAACCCAGTTTTCGGAAACAGATACCCCCAGAGAAAGCGGCGGGGGGGCCTTGCCTTGTGACGGGCCCCCCCCAGAGGCCGTCTGGGGCAGGTTTTGGGCAGGTTTTCCCCTCTAAAAAAATTATTAAAAAATAAATAAAATAATTTTTTTTTTTTTTTTTTTTTTTTTCTCTTCCAGGGCCCCGCGCCGCTGCCTTAGCCCAGGAACAGAGCCCCGTGTGGGGCATAGCTCCAGGGCCTCCCTGGCCCCGGATGGAGCTCCCTGTGGGGGTAGACCTCCAGAGACCCCCAGGCCCCCCATGGCCCAGGATGGAGCCCCATGTGGGGGGTAGACCCCCATGGCCCCCCTGGCCCTGGATGGAGCTCCCTGTGGGGGTAGACCTCCAGAGACCTCCAGGCCCCCCATGGCCCTGGATGGAGCTCCCTGTGGGGGTAGACCTCCAGAGACCCCCATGGCCCCCCTGGCCCTGGATGGAGCTCCCTGTGGGGGTAGACCTCCAGAGACCTCCAGAGACCCCCAGGCCCCCCATGGCCCAGGATGGAGCCCCATGTGGGGGGTAGACCTCCAGAGACCTCCAGGCCCCCCATGGCCCTGGATGGAGCTCCCTGTGGGGGTAGACCTCCAGAGACCCCCATGGCCCCCCTGGCCCTGGATGGAGCTCCCTGTGGGGGTAGACCTCCAGAGACCCCCATGGCCCCCCTGGCCCTGGATGGAGCTCCCTGTGGGGGTAGACCTCCAGAGACCCCCAGGCCCCCCATGGCCCAGGATGGAGCCCCATGTGGGGGGTAGACCTCCAGAGACCTCCAGGCCCCCCATGGCCCTGGATGGAGCTCCCTGTGGGGGTAGACCTCCAGAGACCCCCATGGCCCCCCTGGCCCTGGATGGAGCTCCCTGTGGGGGTAGACCTCCAGAGACCCCCAGGCCCCCCATGGCCCAGGATGGAGCCCCATGTGGGGGGTAGACCCCCATGGCCCCCCTGGCCCTGGATGGAGCTCCCTGTGGGGGTAGACCTCCAGAGACCTCCAGGCCCCCCATGGCCCTGGATGGAGCTCCCTGTGGGGGTAGACCTCCAGAGACCCCCATGGCCCCCCTGGCCCTGGATGGAGCTCCCTGTGGGGGTAGACCTCCAGAGACCTCCAGAGACCCCCAGGCCCCCCATGGCCCAGGATGGAGCCCCATGTGGGGGGTAGACCTCCAGAGACCTCCAGGCCCCCCATGGCCCTGGATGGAGCTCCCTGTGGGGGTAGACCTCCAGAGACCCCCATGGCCCCCCTGGCCCTGGATGGAGCTCCCTGTGGGGGTAGACCTCCAGAGACCCCCAGGCCCCCCATGGCCCAGGATGGAGCCCCATGTGGGGGGTAGACCCCCATGGCCCCCCTGGCCCTGGATGGAGCTCCCTGTGGGGGTAGACCTCCAGAGACCTCCAGGCCCCCCATGGCCCTGGATGGAGCTCCCTGTGGGGGTAGACCTCCAGAGACCCCCATGGCCCCCCTGGCCCTGGATGGAGCTCCCTGTGGGGGTAGACCTCCAGAGACCCCCAGGCCCCCCATGGCCCAGGATGGAGCCCCATGTGGGGGGTAGACCCCCATGGCCCCCCTGGCCCTGGATGGAGCTCCCTGTGGGGGTAGACCTCCAGAGACCTCCAGGCCCCCCATGGCCCTGGATGGAGCTCCCTGTGGGGGTAGACCTCCAGAGACCCCCATGGCCCCCCTGGCCCTGGATGGAGCTCCCTGTGGGGGTAGACCTCCAGAGACCTCCAGGGCCCCCATGGCCCTGCCCTAGCCCAGGACGGAGCTCCATGTGGGGGTAGACCTCCAGAGACCTCCAGGGCCCCCATGGCCCTGCCCTAGCCCAGGACGGAGCTCCATGTGGGGGTAGACCCCCATGGCCCCCCTGGCCCTGGATGGAGCTCCCTGTGGGGGTAGACCTCCAGAGACCCCCAGGCCCAGAGAGACCCCCAGGCCCCCCATGGCCCTGCCCTAGCCCAGGACGGAGCTCCATGTGGGGGTAGACCCCCATGGCCCCCCTGGCCCTGGATGGAGCTCCCTGTGGGGGTAGACCTCCAGAGACCTCCAGGCCCCCCATGGCCCTGCCCTAGCCCAGGACGGAGCTCCATGTGGGGGTAGACCCCCATGGCCCCCCTAGCCCAGGACGGAGCTCCATGTGGGGGTAGACCCCCATGGCCCCCCTGGCCCTGGATGGAGCTCCCTGTGGGGGTAGACCTCCAGAGACCCCCAGGCCCCCCATGGCCCTGCCCTAGCCCAGGACGGAGCTCCATGTGGGGGTAGACCCCCATGGCCCCCCTGGCCCTGGATGGAGCTCCCTGTGGGGGTAGACCTCCAGAGACCTCCAGGCCCCCCATGGCCCTGGATGGAGCTCCCTGTGGGGGTAGACCTCCAGAGACCTCCAGGCCCCCCATGGCCCTGCCCTAGCCCAGGATATAGCTTCATGTGGGGGTAGACCTCCAGGGCCCCCCTGGCCCTGGATGGAGCTCCATGTGGGGGTAGACCTCCAGGCCCCCCATGGCCCTGCCCTAGCCCAGGATAGAGCTCCATGTGGGGGTAGACCCCCAGAGCCCCCATGGCCCTGCCCTAGCCCAGGATAGAGCTCCATGTGGGGGTAGACCCCCAGAGCCCCCATGGCCCTGCCCTAGCCCAGGATATAGCTTCATGTGGGGGTAGACCTCCAGGGCCCCCCTGGCCCTGGATGGAGCTCCATGTGGGGGTAGACCTCCAGGCCCCCCATGGCCCTGCCCTAGCCCAGGATAGAGCTCCATGTGGGGGGTAGACCTCCAGGCCCCCCATGGCCCAGGACGGAGCTCCATGTGGGGGTAGACCTCCAGGGCCCCCATGGCCCTGCCCTAGCCCAGGACGGAGCTCCACGTGGGGGTAGACCTCCAGGCCCCCCATGGCCCTGCCCTAGCCCAGGACGGAGCTCCATGTGGGGCGGAGGTAGCTGCTTGTGTACATGTATACTTTATACGAACGTCATATGAATAAAGAGAAAGCCAATGGATAAGTAATTTTGAATAATAATAACAATGATGATGATGATGATGATGATGATGATGATGATGATGATGATGATGATGATGATGAAGAAGATGATGATGATGAGAGTAAAAATTTGCCTGTTGATACTGTGAGTGCATTTTGCTGGTGATACTTCAGTACTGTTACCTAAGTAACAGCATTTTGAAAGATGCATATTGGAGAGGTCATGCCACCTCATGAGCTACGTGTCGGGGAGAGCTCCAGGGCCCCCCCCACGGCCCTGCCCTAGCCCAGGACGGAGCTCCATGTGTGGGGAGACCGAGGACGGAGCTCCACGGGGGGTGGTCCGCGGCCCAGCCTTAGCCCAGGACGGAGCTCCATGTGGGGCAGATGGTGCTGGAGAGCTCCAGGGGCCTCTATCTATATATGCACACACATGTGCCTGTCTGTCTGCCTGTCTGTCTGCCTGCCTGTCTGTCTGACTGCCTGTCTGTCTGTCTGCCTGTCTGTCTGTCTGCCTGTCTGTCTGACTGCCTGTCTGTCTGCCTGTCTGTCTCTCTGCCTGTCTGTCTGCCTGCCTGTCTGTCTGCCTGTCTGTCTGTCTGCCTGTCTGTCTGACTGCCTGTCTGTCTGCCTGCCTGTCTGTCTGCCTGTCTGTCTGACTGCCTGTCTGTCTGTCTGACCCATGACGGAGCTCCACGGGGGGTGCTCGGCGGCCCGGCCCTAGCCCAGGAAGGAGCTCCGTGTGTGGGGAGACCCAGGACGGAGCTCCACGGGGGGTGCTCGGCGGCCCGGCCTTAGCCCAGGACGGAGCTCCATGTGGGGCAGAGGACGACGGAGACCTCCAGGGGCACCCGCGGCCCCGTCCCAGCCCAGGACGGAGCTCCGTGTGGGGGAGAGGGAGCGGGAGACCTCCAGGTGGCCTCCGTGAACCCGCCCTAGCCCAGGACGGAGGTCCGTGTGGGGTCCAGGTCCAGTCAGGCCCGCCTGGAGGGTTTTAACCCAGGGCGGGGCCATAACTCCGCAGGGGAAGGTCGTAGAGACACGGGCCCGGTGTCATCGCGTTCGGCGTGGCCAAGTTAGTGGGTGCCGGTCTCTGTTTGAAGTGTCTAGCCGGCTCCTATCCAAAGTTATGGGCGTTTGAAACCCCCCCCATTAAAATGCATGGTTTTGGGCTGAGACCTCCAGGGGCCCCCGCGGCCCCGTCCCAGCCCAGGACGGAGCTCCGTGTGGGGGAGAGGGAGCGGGAGACCTCCGGGGGCCTCCGTGAACCCGCCCTAGCCCAGGACGGAGGTCCGTGTGGGGTCCAGGTCCAGTCAGGCCCGCCTGGAGGGTTTTAACCCAGGGCGGGGCCATAACTCCGCAGGGGAAGGTCGTAGAGACACGGGCCCGGTGTCATCGCGTTCGGCGTGGCCAAGTTAGTGGGTGCCGGTCTCTGTTTGAAGTGTCTAGCCGGCTCCTATCCAAAGTTATGGGCGTTTGAAACCCCCCCCATTAAAATGCATGGTTTTGGGCTGAGACCTCCAGGGGCCCCCGCGGCCCCGTCCCAGCCCAGGACGGAGCTCCGTGTGGGGGAGAGGGAGCGGGAGACCTCCGGGGGCCTCCGTGAACCCGCCCTAGCCCAGGACGGAGGTCCGTGTGGGGTCCAGGTCCAGTCAGGCCCGCCTGGAGGGTTTTAACCCAGGGCGGGGCCATAACTCCGCAGGGGAAGGTCGTAGAGACACGGGCCCGGTGTCATCGCGTTCGGCGTGGCCAAGTTAGTGGGTGCCGGTCTCTGTTTGAAGTGTCTAGCCGGCTCCTATCCAAAGTTATGGGCGTTTGAAACCCCCCCCATTAAAATGCATGGTTTTGGGCTGAGACCTCCAGGGGCCCCCGCGGCCCCGTCCCAGCCCAGGACGGAGCTCCGTGTGGGGGAGAGGGAGCGGGAGACCTCCGGGGGCCTCCGTGAACCCGCCCTAGCCCAGGACGGAGGTCCGTGTGGGGTCCAGGTCCAGTCAGGCCCGCCTGGAGGGTTTTAACCCAGGGCGGGGCCATAACTCCGCAGGGGAAGGTCGTAGAGACACGGGCCCGGTGTCATCGCGTTCGGCGTGGCCAAGTTAGTGGGTGCCGGTCTCTGTTTGAAGTGTCTAGCCGGCTCCTATCCAAAGTTATGGCCGTTTGAAACTCCCCCCAATAAAATGCATGGTTTTGGGCTTAGGCGAACCAAGCGTTTTCAGGTTTTTTTCTAAGTGTTTCAACGTGATGAAGGCTAATCTCCCCAAAGGTCTGGGGAGAGATTTAGCCTTCACACAGTGGACCAGAAAATACCCTGTTTTCCAAGGAACTATCGGTACGCTGTCATACGGCGGAGTACCAAGGGCACGAAAAAAAATTCAGAAAAATGACAAAGTGTTTTAACGTGACGAAGGCTAATCTCCCCAAGGGTTTGGGGAGATTAGCCTTCGCACAGTGGACCAAAAAACACCCGGTTTTCCAAGGAACCTTCCGCACGATTTCAGAAACCCAGTTTTCGGAAACAGATACCCCCAGAGAAAGCGGCGGGGGGGCCTTGCCTTGTGACGGGCCCCCCCCAGAGGCCGTCTGGGGCAGGTTTTGGGCAGGTTTTCCCCTCTAAAAAAATTATTAAAAAATAAATAAAATAATTTTTTTTTTTTTTTTTTTTTTTTTCTCTTCCAGGGCCCCGCGCCGCTGCCTTAGCCCAGGAACAGAGCCCCGTGTGGGGCATAGCTCCAGGGCCTCCCTGGCCCCGGATGGAGCTCCCTGTGGGGGTAGACCTCCAGAGACCCCCAGGCCCCCCATGGCCCAGGATGGAGCCCCATGTGGGGGGTAGACCCCCATGGCCCCCCTGGCCCTGGATGGAGCTCCCTGTGGGGGTAGACCTCCAGAGACCTCCAGGCCCCCCATGGCCCTGGATGGAGCTCCCTGTGGGGGTAGACCTCCAGAGACCCCCATGGCCCCCCTGGCCCTGGATGGAGCTCCCTGTGGGGGTAGACCTCCAGAGACCTCCAGAGACCCCCAGGCCCCCCATGGCCCAGGATGGAGCCCCATGTGGGGGGTAGACCTCCAGAGACCTCCAGGCCCCCCATGGCCCTGGATGGAGCTCCCTGTGGGGGTAGACCTCCAGAGACCCCCATGGCCCCCCTGGCCCTGGATGGAGCTCCCTGTGGGGGTAGACCTCCAGAGACCCCCATGGCCCCCCTGGCCCTGGATGGAGCTCCCTGTGGGGGTAGACCTCCAGAGACCCCCAGGCCCCCCATGGCCCAGGATGGAGCCCCATGTGGGGGGTAGACCTCCAGAGACCTCCAGGCCCCCCATGGCCCTGGATGGAGCTCCCTGTGGGGGTAGACCTCCAGAGACCCCCATGGCCCCCCTGGCCCTGGATGGAGCTCCCTGTGGGGGTAGACCTCCAGAGACCCCCAGGCCCCCCATGGCCCAGGATGGAGCCCCATGTGGGGGGTAGACCCCCATGGCCCCCCTGGCCCTGGATGGAGCTCCCTGTGGGGGTAGACCTCCAGAGACCTCCAGGCCCCCCATGGCCCTGGATGGAGCTCCCTGTGGGGGTAGACCTCCAGAGACCCCCATGGCCCCCCTGGCCCTGGATGGAGCTCCCTGTGGGGGTAGACCTCCAGAGACCTCCAGAGACCCCCAGGCCCCCCATGGCCCAGGATGGAGCCCCATGTGGGGGGTAGACCTCCAGAGACCTCCAGGCCCCCCATGGCCCTGGATGGAGCTCCCTGTGGGGGTAGACCTCCAGAGACCCCCATGGCCCCCCTGGCCCTGGATGGAGCTCCCTGTGGGGGTAGACCTCCAGAGACCCCCAGGCCCCCCATGGCCCAGGATGGAGCCCCATGTGGGGGGTAGACCCCCATGGCCCCCCTGGCCCTGGATGGAGCTCCCTGTGGGGGTAGACCTCCAGAGACCTCCAGGCCCCCCATGGCCCTGGATGGAGCTCCCTGTGGGGGTAGACCTCCAGAGACCCCCATGGCCCCCCTGGCCCTGGATGGAGCTCCCTGTGGGGGTAGACCTCCAGAGACCCCCAGGCCCCCCATGGCCCAGGATGGAGCCCCATGTGGGGGGTAGACCCCCATGGCCCCCCTGGCCCTGGATGGAGCTCCCTGTGGGGGTAGACCTCCAGAGACCTCCAGGCCCCCCATGGCCCTGGATGGAGCTCCCTGTGGGGGTAGACCTCCAGAGACCCCCATGGCCCCCCTGGCCCTGGATGGAGCTCCCTGTGGGGGTAGACCTCCAGAGACCTCCAGGGCCCCCATGGCCCTGCCCTAGCCCAGGACGGAGCTCCATGTGGGGGTAGACCTCCAGAGACCTCCAGGGCCCCCATGGCCCTGCCCTAGCCCAGGACGGAGCTCCATGTGGGGGTAGACCCCCATGGCCCCCCTGGCCCTGGATGGAGCTCCCTGTGGGGGTAGACCTCCAGAGACCCCCAGGCCCAGAGAGACCCCCAGGCCCCCCATGGCCCTGCCCTAGCCCAGGACGGAGCTCCATGTGGGGGTAGACCCCCATGGCCCCCCTGGCCCTGGATGGAGCTCCCTGTGGGGGTAGACCTCCAGAGACCTCCAGGCCCCCCATGGCCCTGCCCTAGCCCAGGACGGAGCTCCATGTGGGGGTAGACCCCCATGGCCCCCCTAGCCCAGGACGGAGCTCCATGTGGGGGTAGACCCCCATGGCCCCCCTGGCCCTGGATGGAGCTCCCTGTGGGGGTAGACCTCCAGAGACCCCCAGGCCCCCCATGGCCCTGCCCTAGCCCAGGACGGAGCTCCATGTGGGGGTAGACCCCCATGGCCCCCCTGGCCCTGGATGGAGCTCCCTGTGGGGGTAGACCTCCAGAGACCTCCAGGCCCCCCATGGCCCTGGATGGAGCTCCCTGTGGGGGTAGACCTCCAGAGACCTCCAGGCCCCCCATGGCCCTGCCCTAGCCCAGGATATAGCTTCATGTGGGGGTAGACCTCCAGGGCCCCCCTGGCCCTGGATGGAGCTCCATGTGGGGGTAGACCTCCAGGCCCCCCATGGCCCTGCCCTAGCCCAGGATAGAGCTCCATGTGGGGGTAGACCCCCAGAGCCCCCATGGCCCTGCCCTAGCCCAGGATAGAGCTCCATGTGGGGGTAGACCCCCAGAGCCCCCATGGCCCTGCCCTAGCCCAGGATATAGCTTCATGTGGGGGTAGACCTCCAGGGCCCCCCTGGCCCTGGATGGAGCTCCATGTGGGGGTAGACCTCCAGGCCCCCCATGGCCCTGCCCTAGCCCAGGATAGAGCTCCATGTGGGGGGTAGACCTCCAGGCCCCCCATGGCCCAGGACGGAGCTCCATGTGGGGGTAGACCTCCAGGGCCCCCATGGCCCTGCCCTAGCCCAGGACGGAGCTCCACGTGGGGGTAGACCTCCAGGCCCCCCATGGCCCTGCCCTAGCCCAGGACGGAGCTCCATGTGGGGCGGAGGTAGCTGCTTGTGTACATGTATACTTTATACGAACGTCATATGAATAAAGAGAAAGCCAATGGATAAGTAATTTTGAATAATAATAACAATGATGATGATGATGATGATGATGATGATGATGATGATGATGATGATGATGATGATGAAGAAGATGATGATGATGAGAGTAAAAATTTGCCTGTTGATACTGTGAGTGCATTTTGCTGGTGATACTTCAGTACTGTTACCTAAGTAACAGCATTTTGAAAGATGCATATTGGAGAGGTCATGCCACCTCATGAGCTACGTGTCGGGGAGAGCTCCAGGGCCCCCCCCACGGCCCTGCCCTAGCCCAGGACGGAGCTCCATGTGTGGGGAGACCGAGGACGGAGCTCCACGGGGGGTGGTCCGCGGCCCAGCCTTAGCCCAGGACGGAGCTCCATGTGGGGCAGATGGTGCTGGAGAGCTCCAGGGGCCTCTATCTATATATGCACACACATGTGCCTGTCTGTCTGCCTGTCTGTCTGCCTGCCTGTCTGTCTGACTGCCTGTCTGTCTGTCTGCCTGTCTGTCTGTCTGCCTGTCTGTCTGACTGCCTGTCTGTCTGCCTGTCTGTCTCTCTGCCTGTCTGTCTGCCTGCCTGTCTGTCTGCCTGTCTGTCTGTCTGCCTGTCTGTCTGACTGCCTGTCTGTCTGCCTGCCTGTCTGTCTGCCTGTCTGTCTGACTGCCTGTCTGTCTGTCTGACCCATGACGGAGCTCCACGGGGGGTGCTCGGCGGCCCGGCCCTAGCCCAGGAAGGAGCTCCGTGTGTGGGGAGACCCAGGACGGAGCTCCACGGGGGGTGCTCGGCGGCCCGGCCTTAGCCCAGGACGGAGCTCCATGTGGGGCAGAGGACGACGGAGACCTCCAGGGGCACCCGCGGCCCCGTCCCAGCCCAGGACGGAGCTCCGTGTGGGGGAGAGGGAGCGGGAGACCTCCAGGTGGCCTCCGTGAACCCGCCCTAGCCCAGGACGGAGGTCCGTGTGGGGTCCAGGTCCAGTCAGGCCCGCCTGGAGGGTTTTAACCCAGGGCGGGGCCATAACTCCGCAGGGGAAGGTCGTAGAGACACGGGCCCGGTGTCATCGCGTTCGGCGTGGCCAAGTTAGTGGGTGCCGGTCTCTGTTTGAAGTGTCTAGCCGGCTCCTATCCAAAGTTATGGGCGTTTGAAACCCCCCCCATTAAAATGCATGGTTTTGGGCTGAGACCTCCAGGGGCCCCCGCGGCCCCGTCCCAGCCCAGGACGGAGCTCCGTGTGGGGGAGAGGGAGCGGGAGACCTCCGGGGGCCTCCGTGAACCCGCCCTAGCCCAGGACGGAGGTCCGTGTGGGGTCCAGGTCCAGTCAGGCCCGCCTGGAGGGTTTTAACCCAGGGCGGGGCCATAACTCCGCAGGGGAAGGTCGTAGAGACACGGGCCCGGTGTCATCGCGTTCGGCGTGGCCAAGTTAGTGGGTGCCGGTCTCTGTTTGAAGTGTCTAGCCGGCTCCTATCCAAAGTTATGGGCGTTTGAAACCCCCCCCATTAAAATGCATGGTTTTGGGCTGAGACCTCCAGGGGCCCCCGCGGCCCCGTCCCAGCCCAGGACGGAGCTCCGTGTGGGGGAGAGGGAGCGGGAGACCTCCGGGGGCCTCCGTGAACCCGCCCTAGCCCAGGACGGAGGTCCGTGTGGGGTCCAGGTCCAGTCAGGCCCGCCTGGAGGGTTTTAACCCAGGGCGGGGCCATAACTCCGCAGGGGAAGGTCGTAGAGACACGGGCCCGGTGTCATCGCGTTCGGCGTGGCCAAGTTAGTGGGTGCCGGTCTCTGTTTGAAGTGTCTAGCCGGCTCCTATCCAAAGTTATGGGCGTTTGAAACCCCCCCCATTAAAATGCATGGTTTTGGGCTGAGACCTCCAGGGGCCCCCGCGGCCCCGTCCCAGCCCAGGACGGAGCTCCGTGTGGGGGAGAGGGAGCGGGAGACCTCCGGGGGCCTCCGTGAACCCGCCCTAGCCCAGGACGGAGGTCCGTGTGGGGTCCAGGTCCAGTCAGGCCCGCCTGGAGGGTTTTAACCCAGGGCGGGGCCATAACTCCGCAGGGGAAGGTCGTAGAGACACGGGCCCGGTGTCATCGCGTTCGGCGTGGCCAAGTTAGTGGGTGCCGGTCTCTGTTTGAAGTGTCTAGCCGGCTCCTATCCAAAGTTATGGCCGTTTGAAACTCCCCCCAATAAAATGCATGGTTTTGGGCTTAGGCGAACCAAGCGTTTTCAGGTTTTTTTCTAAGTGTTTCAACGTGATGAAGGCTAATCTCCCCAAAGGTCTGGGGAGAGATTTAGCCTTCACACAGTGGACCAGAAAATACCCTGTTTTCCAAGGAACTATCGGTACGCTGTCATACGGCGGAGTACCAAGGGCACGAAAAAAAATTCAGAAAAATGACAAAGTGTTTTAACGTGACGAAGGCTAATCTCCCCAAGGGTTTGGGGAGATTAGCCTTCGCACAGTGGACCAAAAAACACCCGGTTTTCCAAGGAACCTTCCGCACGATTTCAGAAACCCAGTTTTCGGAAACAGATACCCCCAGAGAAAGCGGCGGGGGGGCCTTGCCTTGTGACGGGCCCCCCCCAGAGGCCGTCTGGGGCAGGTTTTGGGCAGGTTTTCCCCTCTAAAAAAATTATTAAAAAATAAATAAAATAATTTTTTTTTTTTTTTTTTTTTTTTTCTCTTCCAGGGCCCCGCGCCGCTGCCTTAGCCCAGGAACAGAGCCCCGTGTGGGGCATAGCTCCAGGGCCTCCCTGGCCCCGGATGGAGCTCCCTGTGGGGGTAGACCTCCAGAGACCCCCAGGCCCCCCATGGCCCAGGATGGAGCCCCATGTGGGGGGTAGACCCCCATGGCCCCCCTGGCCCTGGATGGAGCTCCCTGTGGGGGTAGACCTCCAGAGACCTCCAGGCCCCCCATGGCCCTGGATGGAGCTCCCTGTGGGGGTAGACCTCCAGAGACCCCCATGGCCCCCCTGGCCCTGGATGGAGCTCCCTGTGGGGGTAGACCTCCAGAGACCTCCAGAGACCCCCAGGCCCCCCATGGCCCAGGATGGAGCCCCATGTGGGGGGTAGACCTCCAGAGACCTCCAGGCCCCCCATGGCCCTGGATGGAGCTCCCTGTGGGGGTAGACCTCCAGAGACCCCCATGGCCCCCCTGGCCCTGGATGGAGCTCCCTGTGGGGGTAGACCTCCAGAGACCCCCATGGCCCCCCTGGCCCTGGATGGAGCTCCCTGTGGGGGTAGACCTCCAGAGACCCCCAGGCCCCCCATGGCCCAGGATGGAGCCCCATGTGGGGGGTAGACCTCCAGAGACCTCCAGGCCCCCCATGGCCCTGGATGGAGCTCCCTGTGGGGGTAGACCTCCAGAGACCCCCATGGCCCCCCTGGCCCTGGATGGAGCTCCCTGTGGGGGTAGACCTCCAGAGACCCCCAGGCCCCCCATGGCCCAGGATGGAGCCCCATGTGGGGGGTAGACCCCCATGGCCCCCCTGGCCCTGGATGGAGCTCCCTGTGGGGGTAGACCTCCAGAGACCTCCAGGCCCCCCATGGCCCTGGATGGAGCTCCCTGTGGGGGTAGACCTCCAGAGACCCCCATGGCCCCCCTGGCCCTGGATGGAGCTCCCTGTGGGGGTAGACCTCCAGAGACCTCCAGAGACCCCCAGGCCCCCCATGGCCCAGGATGGAGCCCCATGTGGGGGGTAGACCTCCAGAGACCTCCAGGCCCCCCATGGCCCTGGATGGAGCTCCCTGTGGGGGTAGACCTCCAGAGACCCCCATGGCCCCCCTGGCCCTGGATGGAGCTCCCTGTGGGGGTAGACCTCCAGAGACCCCCAGGCCCCCCATGGCCCAGGATGGAGCCCCATGTGGGGGGTAGACCCCCATGGCCCCCCTGGCCCTGGATGGAGCTCCCTGTGGGGGTAGACCTCCAGAGACCTCCAGGCCCCCCATGGCCCTGGATGGAGCTCCCTGTGGGGGTAGACCTCCAGAGACCCCCATGGCCCCCCTGGCCCTGGATGGAGCTCCCTGTGGGGGTAGACCTCCAGAGACCCCCAGGCCCCCCATGGCCCAGGATGGAGCCCCATGTGGGGGGTAGACCCCCATGGCCCCCCTGGCCCTGGATGGAGCTCCCTGTGGGGGTAGACCTCCAGAGACCTCCAGGCCCCCCATGGCCCTGGATGGAGCTCCCTGTGGGGGTAGACCTCCAGAGACCCCCATGGCCCCCCTGGCCCTGGATGGAGCTCCCTGTGGGGGTAGACCTCCAGAGACCTCCAGGGCCCCCATGGCCCTGCCCTAGCCCAGGACGGAGCTCCATGTGGGGGTAGACCTCCAGAGACCTCCAGGGCCCCCATGGCCCTGCCCTAGCCCAGGACGGAGCTCCATGTGGGGGTAGACCCCCATGGCCCCCCTGGCCCTGGATGGAGCTCCCTGTGGGGGTAGACCTCCAGAGACCCCCAGGCCCAGAGAGACCCCCAGGCCCCCCATGGCCCTGCCCTAGCCCAGGACGGAGCTCCATGTGGGGGTAGACCCCCATGGCCCCCCTGGCCCTGGATGGAGCTCCCTGTGGGGGTAGACCTCCAGAGACCTCCAGGCCCCCCATGGCCCTGCCCTAGCCCAGGACGGAGCTCCATGTGGGGGTAGACCCCCATGGCCCCCCTAGCCCAGGACGGAGCTCCATGTGGGGGTAGACCCCCATGGCCCCCCTGGCCCTGGATGGAGCTCCCTGTGGGGGTAGACCTCCAGAGACCCCCAGGCCCCCCATGGCCCTGCCCTAGCCCAGGACGGAGCTCCATGTGGGGGTAGACCCCCATGGCCCCCCTGGCCCTGGATGGAGCTCCCTGTGGGGGTAGACCTCCAGAGACCTCCAGGCCCCCCATGGCCCTGGATGGAGCTCCCTGTGGGGGTAGACCTCCAGAGACCTCCAGGCCCCCCATGGCCCTGCCCTAGCCCAGGATATAGCTTCATGTGGGGGTAGACCTCCAGGGCCCCCCTGGCCCTGGATGGAGCTCCATGTGGGGGTAGACCTCCAGGCCCCCCATGGCCCTGCCCTAGCCCAGGATAGAGCTCCATGTGGGGGTAGACCCCCAGAGCCCCCATGGCCCTGCCCTAGCCCAGGATAGAGCTCCATGTGGGGGTAGACCCCCAGAGCCCCCATGGCCCTGCCCTAGCCCAGGATATAGCTTCATGTGGGGGTAGACCTCCAGGGCCCCCCTGGCCCTGGATGGAGCTCCATGTGGGGGTAGACCTCCAGGCCCCCCATGGCCCTGCCCTAGCCCAGGATAGAGCTCCATGTGGGGGGTAGACCTCCAGGCCCCCCATGGCCCAGGACGGAGCTCCATGTGGGGGTAGACCTCCAGGGCCCCCATGGCCCTGCCCTAGCCCAGGACGGAGCTCCACGTGGGGGTAGACCTCCAGGCCCCCCATGGCCCTGCCCTAGCCCAGGACGGAGCTCCATGTGGGGCGGAGGTAGCTGCTTGTGTACATGTATACTTTATACGAACGTCATATGAATAAAGAGAAAGCCAATGGATAAGTAATTTTGAATAATAATAACAATGATGATGATGATGATGATGATGATGATGATGATGATGATGATGATGATGATGATGAAGAAGATGATGATGATGAGAGTAAAAATTTGCCTGTTGATACTGTGAGTGCATTTTGCTGGTGATACTTCAGTACTGTTACCTAAGTAACAGCATTTTGAAAGATGCATATTGGAGAGGTCATGCCACCTCATGAGCTACGTGTCGGGGAGAGCTCCAGGGCCCCCCCCACGGCCCTGCCCTAGCCCAGGACGGAGCTCCATGTGTGGGGAGACCGAGGACGGAGCTCCACGGGGGGTGGTCCGCGGCCCAGCCTTAGCCCAGGACGGAGCTCCATGTGGGGCAGATGGTGCTGGAGAGCTCCAGGGGCCTCTATCTATATATGCACACACATGTGCCTGTCTGTCTGCCTGTCTGTCTGCCTGCCTGTCTGTCTGACTGCCTGTCTGTCTGTCTGCCTGTCTGTCTGTCTGCCTGTCTGTCTGACTGCCTGTCTGTCTGCCTGTCTGTCTCTCTGCCTGTCTGTCTGCCTGCCTGTCTGTCTGCCTGTCTGTCTGTCTGCCTGTCTGTCTGACTGCCTGTCTGTCTGCCTGCCTGTCTGTCTGCCTGTCTGTCTGACTGCCTGTCTGTCTGTCTGACCCATGACGGAGCTCCACGGGGGGTGCTCGGCGGCCCGGCCCTAGCCCAGGAAGGAGCTCCGTGTGTGGGGAGACCCAGGACGGAGCTCCACGGGGGGTGCTCGGCGGCCCGGCCTTAGCCCAGGACGGAGCTCCATGTGGGGCAGAGGACGACGGAGACCTCCAGGGGCACCCGCGGCCCCGTCCCAGCCCAGGACGGAGCTCCGTGTGGGGGAGAGGGAGCGGGAGACCTCCAGGTGGCCTCCGTGAACCCGCCCTAGCCCAGGACGGAGGTCCGTGTGGGGTCCAGGTCCAGTCAGGCCCGCCTGGAGGGTTTTAACCCAGGGCGGGGCCATAACTCCGCAGGGGAAGGTCGTAGAGACACGGGCCCGGTGTCATCGCGTTCGGCGTGGCCAAGTTAGTGGGTGCCGGTCTCTGTTTGAAGTGTCTAGCCGGCTCCTATCCAAAGTTATGGGCGTTTGAAACCCCCCCCATTAAAATGCATGGTTTTGGGCTGAGACCTCCAGGGGCCCCCGCGGCCCCGTCCCAGCCCAGGACGGAGCTCCGTGTGGGGGAGAGGGAGCGGGAGACCTCCGGGGGCCTCCGTGAACCCGCCCTAGCCCAGGACGGAGGTCCGTGTGGGGTCCAGGTCCAGTCAGGCCCGCCTGGAGGGTTTTAACCCAGGGCGGGGCCATAACTCCGCAGGGGAAGGTCGTAGAGACACGGGCCCGGTGTCATCGCGTTCGGCGTGGCCAAGTTAGTGGGTGCCGGTCTCTGTTTGAAGTGTCTAGCCGGCTCCTATCCAAAGTTATGGGCGTTTGAAACCCCCCCCATTAAAATGCATGGTTTTGGGCTGAGACCTCCAGGGGCCCCCGCGGCCCCGTCCCAGCCCAGGACGGAGCTCCGTGTGGGGGAGAGGGAGCGGGAGACCTCCGGGGGCCTCCGTGAACCCGCCCTAGCCCAGGACGGAGGTCCGTGTGGGGTCCAGGTCCAGTCAGGCCCGCCTGGAGGGTTTTAACCCAGGGCGGGGCCATAACTCCGCAGGGGAAGGTCGTAGAGACACGGGCCCGGTGTCATCGCGTTCGGCGTGGCCAAGTTAGTGGGTGCCGGTCTCTGTTTGAAGTGTCTAGCCGGCTCCTATCCAAAGTTATGGCCGTTTGAAACTCCCCCCAATAAAATGCATGGTTTTGGGCTTAGGCGAACCAAGCGTTTTCAGGTTTTTTTCTAAGTGTTTCAACGTGATGAAGGCTAATCTCCCCAAAGGTCTGGGGAGAGATTTAGCCTTCACACAGTGGACCAGAAAATACCCTGTTTTCCAAGGAACTATCGGTACGCTGTCATACGGCGGAGTACCAAGGGCACGAAAAAAAATTCAGAAAAATGACAAAGTGTTTTAACGTGACGAAGGCTAATCTCCCCAAGGGTTTGGGGAGATTAGCCTTCGCACAGTGGACCAAAAAACACCCGGTTTTCCAAGGAACCTTCCGCACGATTTCAGAAACCCAGTTTTCGGAAACAGATACCCCCAGAGAAAGCGGCGGGGGGGCCTTGCCTTGTGACGGGCCCCCCCCAGAGGCCGTCTGGGGCAGGTTTTGGGCAGGTTTTCCCCTCTAAAAAAATTATTAAAAAATAAATAAAATAATTTTTTTTTTTTTTTTTTTTTTTTCTCTTCCAGGGCCCCGCGCCGCTGCCTTAGCCCAGGAACAGAGCCCCGTGTGGGGCATAGCTCCAGGGCCTCCCTGGCCCCGGATGGAGCTCCCGTGTGCGACAGACCTCCAGGCCCCCCGTTGCCCAGCCTTAGCCCAGGAACAGAGCCCCGTGTGGGGCACAGCTCCAGGGCCTCCCTGGCCCCGGATGGAGCTCCTTGTGGCGCAGACCTCCAGGCCCCCCGTGGCCCAGCCTTAGCCCAGGAACAGAGCCCCTTGTGGGGCATAGCTCCAGAGCCTCCCTGGCCCCGGATGGAGCTCCCGTGTGCGACAGACCTCCAGGCCCCCCGTGGCCCAGCCTTAGCCCAGGAACAGAGCCCCTTGTGGGGCATAGCTCCAGGGCCTCCCTGGCCCCGGATGGAGCTCCTTGTGGCGCAGACCTCCAGGCCCCCCGTGGCCCAGCCTTAGCCCAGGAATAGAGCCCCTTGTGGGGCATAGCTCCAGAGCCTCCCTGGCCCCGGATGGAGCTCCCGTGTGCGACAGACCTCCAGGCCCCCCGTGGCCCAGCCTTAGCCCAGGAACAGAGCCCCTTGTGGGGCATAGCTCCAGGGCCTCCCTGGCCCCGGATGGAGCTCCGCGTGGCGCAGACCTCCAGGCCCCCCGTGGCCCAGCCTTAGCCCAGGAATAGAGCCCCTTGTGGGGCATAGCTCCAGAGCCTCCCTGGCCCCGGATGGAGCACCGTGTGGGGCAGACCTCCAGGCCCCCCGTGGCCCAGCCTTAGACCAGGAACAGAGCCCCTTGTGGGGCATAGCTCCAGAGCCTCCCTGGCCCCGGATGGAGCACCGCGTGGGGCAGACCTCCAGGCCCCCCGTGGCCCAGCCTTAGCCCAGGAACAGAGCCCCTTGTGGGGCATAGCTCCAGAGCCTCCCTGGCCCCGGATGGAGCACCGCGTGGGGCAGACCTCCAGGCCCCCCGTGGCCCAGCCTTAGCCCAGGAACAGAGCCCCTTGTGGGGCATAGCTCCAGGGCCTCCGTGGCCCCGGATGGAGCTCCGTGTGACGCAGACCTCCAGAGACCCCCTGGGGCCTCCGTGGCCCTGTCGTAGCCCAGGACGGAACTCTGTGTTGGGTACAGGTCCAGTCAGGCCGGTCTGGAGGGTTTTAACCCAGGGGGGACCATAGCTCCGCAGGGGAAGGTCCTAGAGACACGGGGCCGGTGTCATCGCGTTCGGCACGGCC
>JAYKQN010000121.1:0-7500 GCA_036785175.1 Eupleurogrammus muticus | reverse complement strand
TGGATGGAGCTCCATGTGGGGGTAGACCTCCAGGCCCCCCATGGCCCTGCCCTAGCCCAGGATAGAGCTCCATGTGGGGGTAGACCCCCAGAGCCCCCATGGCCCTGCCCTAGCCCAGGATAGAGCTCCATGTGGGGGTAGACCCCCAGAGCCCCCATGGCCCTGCCCTAGCCCAGGATATAGCTTCATGTGGGGGTAGACCTCCAGGGCCCCCCTGGCCCTGGATGGAGCTCCATGTGGGGGTAGACCTCCAGGCCCCCCATGGCCCTGCCCTAGCCCAGGATAGAGCTCCATGTGGGGGGTAGACCTCCAGGCCCCCCATGGCCCAGGACGGAGCTCCATGTGGGGGTAGACCTCCAGGGCCCCCATGGCCCTGCCCTAGCCCAGGACGGAGCTCCACGTGGGGGTAGACCTCCAGGCCCCCCATGGCCCTGCCCTAGCCCAGGACGGAGCTCCATGTGGGGCGGAGGTAGCTGCTTGTGTACATGTATACTTTATACGAACGTCATATGAATAAAGAGAAAGCCAATGGATAAGTAATTTTGAATAATAATAACAATGATGATGATGATGATGATGATGATGATGATGATGATGATGATGATGATGATGATGAAGAAGATGATGATGATGAGAGTAAAAATTTGCCTGTTGATACTGTGAGTGCATTTTGCTGGTGATACTTCAGTACTGTTACCTAAGTAACAGCATTTTGAAAGATGCATATTGGAGAGGTCATGCCACCTCATGAGCTACGTGTCGGGGAGAGCTCCAGGGCCCCCCCCACGGCCCTGCCCTAGCCCAGGACGGAGCTCCATGTGTGGGGAGACCGAGGACGGAGCTCCACGGGGGGTGGTCCGCGGCCCAGCCTTAGCCCAGGACGGAGCTCCATGTGGGGCAGATGGTGCTGGAGAGCTCCAGGGGCCTCTATCTATATATGCACACACATGTGCCTGTCTGTCTGCCTGTCTGTCTGCCTGCCTGTCTGTCTGACTGCCTGTCTGTCTGTCTGCCTGTCTGTCTGTCTGCCTGTCTGTCTGACTGCCTGTCTGTCTGCCTGTCTGTCTCTCTGCCTGTCTGTCTGCCTGCCTGTCTGTCTGCCTGTCTGTCTGTCTGCCTGTCTGTCTGACTGCCTGTCTGTCTGCCTGCCTGTCTGTCTGCCTGTCTGTCTGACTGCCTGTCTGTCTGTCTGACCCATGACGGAGCTCCACGGGGGGTGCTCGGCGGCCCGGCCCTAGCCCAGGAAGGAGCTCCGTGTGTGGGGAGACCCAGGACGGAGCTCCACGGGGGGTGCTCGGCGGCCCGGCCTTAGCCCAGGACGGAGCTCCATGTGGGGCAGAGGACGACGGAGACCTCCAGGGGCACCCGCGGCCCCGTCCCAGCCCAGGACGGAGCTCCGTGTGGGGGAGAGGGAGCGGGAGACCTCCAGGTGGCCTCCGTGAACCCGCCCTAGCCCAGGACGGAGGTCCGTGTGGGGTCCAGGTCCAGTCAGGCCCGCCTGGAGGGTTTTAACCCAGGGCGGGGCCATAACTCCGCAGGGGAAGGTCGTAGAGACACGGGCCCGGTGTCATCGCGTTCGGCGTGGCCAAGTTAGTGGGTGCCGGTCTCTGTTTGAAGTGTCTAGCCGGCTCCTATCCAAAGTTATGGGCGTTTGAAACCCCCCCCATTAAAATGCATGGTTTTGGGCTGAGACCTCCAGGGGCCCCCGCGGCCCCGTCCCAGCCCAGGACGGAGCTCCGTGTGGGGGAGAGGGAGCGGGAGACCTCCGGGGGCCTCCGTGAACCCGCCCTAGCCCAGGACGGAGGTCCGTGTGGGGTCCAGGTCCAGTCAGGCCCGCCTGGAGGGTTTTAACCCAGGGCGGGGCCATAACTCCGCAGGGGAAGGTCGTAGAGACACGGGCCCGGTGTCATCGCGTTCGGCGTGGCCAAGTTAGTGGGTGCCGGTCTCTGTTTGAAGTGTCTAGCCGGCTCCTATCCAAAGTTATGGGCGTTTGAAACCCCCCCCATTAAAATGCATGGTTTTGGGCTGAGACCTCCAGGGGCCCCCGCGGCCCCGTCCCAGCCCAGGACGGAGCTCCGTGTGGGGGAGAGGGAGCGGGAGACCTCCGGGGGCCTCCGTGAACCCGCCCTAGCCCAGGACGGAGGTCCGTGTGGGGTCCAGGTCCAGTCAGGCCCGCCTGGAGGGTTTTAACCCAGGGCGGGGCCATAACTCCGCAGGGGAAGGTCGTAGAGACACGGGCCCGGTGTCATCGCGTTCGGCGTGGCCAAGTTAGTGGGTGCCGGTCTCTGTTTGAAGTGTCTAGCCGGCTCCTATCCAAAGTTATGGGCGTTTGAAACCCCCCCCATTAAAATGCATGGTTTTGGGCTGAGACCTCCAGGGGCCCCCGCGGCCCCGTCCCAGCCCAGGACGGAGCTCCGTGTGGGGGAGAGGGAGCGGGAGACCTCCGGGGGCCTCCGTGAACCCGCCCTAGCCCAGGACGGAGGTCCGTGTGGGGTCCAGGTCCAGTCAGGCCCGCCTGGAGGGTTTTAACCCAGGGCGGGGCCATAACTCCGCAGGGGAAGGTCGTAGAGACACGGGCCCGGTGTCATCGCGTTCGGCGTGGCCAAGTTAGTGGGTGCCGGTCTCTGTTTGAAGTGTCTAGCCGGCTCCTATCCAAAGTTATGGCCGTTTGAAACTCCCCCCAATAAAATGCATGGTTTTGGGCTTAGGCGAACCAAGCGTTTTCAGGTTTTTTTCTAAGTGTTTCAACGTGATGAAGGCTAATCTCCCCAAAGGTCTGGGGAGAGATTTAGCCTTCACACAGTGGACCAGAAAATACCCTGTTTTCCAAGGAACTATCGGTACGCTGTCATACGGCGGAGTACCAAGGGCACGAAAAAAAATTCAGAAAAATGACAAAGTGTTTTAACGTGACGAAGGCTAATCTCCCCAAGGGTTTGGGGAGATTAGCCTTCGCACAGTGGACCAAAAAACACCCGGTTTTCCAAGGAACCTTCCGCACGATTTCAGAAACCCAGTTTTCGGAAACAGATACCCCCAGAGAAAGCGGCGGGGGGGCCTTGCCTTGTGACGGGCCCCCCCCAGAGGCCGTCTGGGGCAGGTTTTGGGCAGGTTTTCCCCTCTAAAAAAATTATTAAAAAATAAATAAAATAATTTTTTTTTTTTTTTTTTTTTTTTTCTCTTCCAGGGCCCCGCGCCGCTGCCTTAGCCCAGGAACAGAGCCCCGTGTGGGGCATAGCTCCAGGGCCTCCCTGGCCCCGGATGGAGCTCCCTGTGGGGGTAGACCTCCAGAGACCCCCAGGCCCCCCATGGCCCAGGATGGAGCCCCATGTGGGGGGTAGACCCCCATGGCCCCCCTGGCCCTGGATGGAGCTCCCTGTGGGGGTAGACCTCCAGAGACCTCCAGGCCCCCCATGGCCCTGGATGGAGCTCCCTGTGGGGGTAGACCTCCAGAGACCCCCATGGCCCCCCTGGCCCTGGATGGAGCTCCCTGTGGGGGTAGACCTCCAGAGACCTCCAGAGACCCCCAGGCCCCCCATGGCCCAGGATGGAGCCCCATGTGGGGGGTAGACCTCCAGAGACCTCCAGGCCCCCCATGGCCCTGGATGGAGCTCCCTGTGGGGGTAGACCTCCAGAGACCCCCATGGCCCCCCTGGCCCTGGATGGAGCTCCCTGTGGGGGTAGACCTCCAGAGACCCCCATGGCCCCCCTGGCCCTGGATGGAGCTCCCTGTGGGGGTAGACCTCCAGAGACCCCCAGGCCCCCCATGGCCCAGGATGGAGCCCCATGTGGGGGGTAGACCTCCAGAGACCTCCAGGCCCCCCATGGCCCTGGATGGAGCTCCCTGTGGGGGTAGACCTCCAGAGACCCCCATGGCCCCCCTGGCCCTGGATGGAGCTCCCTGTGGGGGTAGACCTCCAGAGACCCCCAGGCCCCCCATGGCCCAGGATGGAGCCCCATGTGGGGGGTAGACCCCCATGGCCCCCCTGGCCCTGGATGGAGCTCCCTGTGGGGGTAGACCTCCAGAGACCTCCAGGCCCCCCATGGCCCTGGATGGAGCTCCCTGTGGGGGTAGACCTCCAGAGACCCCCATGGCCCCCCTGGCCCTGGATGGAGCTCCCTGTGGGGGTAGACCTCCAGAGACCTCCAGAGACCCCCAGGCCCCCCATGGCCCAGGATGGAGCCCCATGTGGGGGGTAGACCTCCAGAGACCTCCAGGCCCCCCATGGCCCTGGATGGAGCTCCCTGTGGGGGTAGACCTCCAGAGACCCCCATGGCCCCCCTGGCCCTGGATGGAGCTCCCTGTGGGGGTAGACCTCCAGAGACCCCCAGGCCCCCCATGGCCCAGGATGGAGCCCCATGTGGGGGGTAGACCCCCATGGCCCCCCTGGCCCTGGATGGAGCTCCCTGTGGGGGTAGACCTCCAGAGACCTCCAGGCCCCCCATGGCCCTGGATGGAGCTCCCTGTGGGGGTAGACCTCCAGAGACCCCCATGGCCCCCCTGGCCCTGGATGGAGCTCCCTGTGGGGGTAGACCTCCAGAGACCCCCAGGCCCCCCATGGCCCAGGATGGAGCCCCATGTGGGGGGTAGACCCCCATGGCCCCCCTGGCCCTGGATGGAGCTCCCTGTGGGGGTAGACCTCCAGAGACCTCCAGGCCCCCCATGGCCCTGGATGGAGCTCCCTGTGGGGGTAGACCTCCAGAGACCCCCATGGCCCCCCTGGCCCTGGATGGAGCTCCCTGTGGGGGTAGACCTCCAGAGACCTCCAGGGCCCCCATGGCCCTGCCCTAGCCCAGGACGGAGCTCCATGTGGGGGTAGACCTCCAGAGACCTCCAGGGCCCCCATGGCCCTGCCCTAGCCCAGGACGGAGCTCCATGTGGGGGTAGACCCCCATGGCCCCCCTGGCCCTGGATGGAGCTCCCTGTGGGGGTAGACCTCCAGAGACCCCCAGGCCCAGAGAGACCCCCAGGCCCCCCATGGCCCTGCCCTAGCCCAGGACGGAGCTCCATGTGGGGGTAGACCCCCATGGCCCCCCTGGCCCTGGATGGAGCTCCCTGTGGGGGTAGACCTCCAGAGACCTCCAGGCCCCCCATGGCCCTGCCCTAGCCCAGGACGGAGCTCCATGTGGGGGTAGACCCCCATGGCCCCCCTAGCCCAGGACGGAGCTCCATGTGGGGGTAGACCCCCATGGCCCCCCTGGCCCTGGATGGAGCTCCCTGTGGGGGTAGACCTCCAGAGACCCCCAGGCCCCCCATGGCCCTGCCCTAGCCCAGGACGGAGCTCCATGTGGGGGTAGACCCCCATGGCCCCCCTGGCCCTGGATGGAGCTCCCTGTGGGGGTAGACCTCCAGAGACCTCCAGGCCCCCCATGGCCCTGGATGGAGCTCCCTGTGGGGGTAGACCTCCAGAGACCTCCAGGCCCCCCATGGCCCTGCCCTAGCCCAGGATATAGCTTCATGTGGGGGTAGACCTCCAGGGCCCCCCTGGCCCTGGATGGAGCTCCATGTGGGGGTAGACCTCCAGGCCCCCCATGGCCCTGCCCTAGCCCAGGATAGAGCTCCATGTGGGGGTAGACCCCCAGAGCCCCCATGGCCCTGCCCTAGCCCAGGATAGAGCTCCATGTGGGGGTAGACCCCCAGAGCCCCCATGGCCCTGCCCTAGCCCAGGATATAGCTTCATGTGGGGGTAGACCTCCAGGGCCCCCCTGGCCCTGGATGGAGCTCCATGTGGGGGTAGACCTCCAGGCCCCCCATGGCCCTGCCCTAGCCCAGGATAGAGCTCCATGTGGGGGGTAGACCTCCAGGCCCCCCATGGCCCAGGACGGAGCTCCATGTGGGGGTAGACCTCCAGGGCCCCCATGGCCCTGCCCTAGCCCAGGACGGAGCTCCACGTGGGGGTAGACCTCCAGGCCCCCCATGGCCCTGCCCTAGCCCAGGACGGAGCTCCATGTGGGGCGGAGGTAGCTGCTTGTGTACATGTATACTTTATACGAACGTCATATGAATAAAGAGAAAGCCAATGGATAAGTAATTTTGAATAATAATAACAATGATGATGATGATGATGATGATGATGATGATGATGATGATGATGATGATGATGATGATGAAGATGATGATGATGAGAGTAAAAATTTGCCTGTTGATACTGTGAGTGCATTTTGCTGGTGATACTTCAGTACTGTTACCTAAGTAACAGCATTTTGAAAGATGCATATTGGAGAGGTCATGCCACCTCATGAGCTACGTGTCGGGGAGAGCTCCAGGGCCCCCCCCACGGCCCTGCCCTAGCCCAGGACGGAGCTCCATGTGTGGGGAGACCGAGGACGGAGCTCCACGGGGGGTGGTCCGCGGCCCAGCCTTAGCCCAGGACGGAGCTCCATGTGGGGCAGATGGTGCTGGAGAGCTCCAGGGGCCTCTATCTATATATGCACACACATGTGCCTGTCTGTCTGCCTGTCTGTCTGCCTGCCTGTCTGTCTGACTGCCTGTCTGTCTGTCTGCCTGTCTGTCTGTCTGCCTGTCTGTCTGACTGCCTGTCTGTCTGCCTGTCTGTCTCTCTGCCTGTCTGTCTGCCTGCCTGTCTGTCTGCCTGTCTGTCTGTCTGCCTGTCTGTCTGACTGCCTGTCTGTCTGCCTGCCTGTCTGTCTGCCTGTCTGTCTGACTGCCTGTCTGTCTGTCTGACCCATGACGGAGCTCCACGGGGGGTGCTCGGCGGCCCGGCCCTAGCCCAGGAAGGAGCTCCGTGTGTGGGGAGACCCAGGACGGAGCTCCACGGGGGGTGCTCGGCGGCCCGGCCTTAGCCCAGGACGGAGCTCCATGTGGGGCAGAGGACGACGGAGACCTCCAGGGGCACCCGCGGCCCCGTCCCAGCCCAGGACGGAGCTCCGTGTGGGGGAGAGGGAGCGGGAGACCTCCAGGTGGCCTCCGTGAACCCGCCCTAGCCCAGGACGGAGGTCCGTGTGGGGTCCAGGTCCAGTCAGGCCCGCCTGGAGGGTTTTAACCCAGGGCGGGGCCATAACTCCGCAGGGGAAGGTCGTAGAGACACGGGCCCGGTGTCATCGCGTTCGGCGTGGCCAAGTTAGTGGGTGCCGGTCTCTGTTTGAAGTGTCTAGCCGGCTCCTATCCAAAGTTATGGGCGTTTGAAACCCCCCCCATTAAAATGCATGGTTTTGGGCTGAGACCTCCAGGGGCCCCCGCGGCCCCGTCCCAGCCCAGGACGGAGCTCCGTGTGGGGGAGAGGGAGCGGGAGACCTCCGGGGGCCTCCGTGAACCCGCCCTAGCCCAGGACGGAGGTCCGTGTGGGGTCCAGGTCCAGTCAGGCCCGCCTGGAGGGTTTTAACCCAGGGCGGGGCCATAACTCCGCAGGGGAAGGTCGTAGAGACACGGGCCCGGTGTCATCGCGTTCGGCGTGGCCAAGTTAGTGGGTGCCGGTCTCTGTTTGAAGTGTCTAGCCGGCTCCTATCCAAAGTTATGGGCGTTTGAAACCCCCCCCATTA
>JAYKQN010000078.1:295000-312500 GCA_036785175.1 Eupleurogrammus muticus | reverse complement strand
AGTAAAAAGATGGAAACATGGAATGGAATTCATCCCCTCATTGATTCATCCCTTCATCTATTCATCCCTACATCTATTCATCCCTACATCTATTCATCCCTACATCTATTCATCCCTTCATTCATTCATCCCTACATCTATTCATCCCTACATCTATTCATCCCTACATCTATTCATCCCTTCATTCATTCATCCCCTACATCTATTCATCCCTACATCTATTCATCCCTTCATCTATTCATCCCCTCATTGATTCATCCCTTCATCTATTCATCCCTACATCTATTCATCCCTTCATCTATTCATCCCTACATCTATTCATCCCTTCATCTATTCATCCCTACATCTATTCATCCCCTCATTGATTCATCCCTTCATCTATTCATCCCTACATCTATTCATCCCTTCATCTATTCATCCCTACATCTATTCATCCCTTCATCTATTCATCCCTACATCTATTCATCCCCTCATTGATTCATCCCTTCATCTATTCATCCCTACATCTATTCATCCCTACATCTATTCATCCCTACATCTATTCATCCCTTCATCTATTCATCCCCTCATTGATTCATCCCTTCATCTATTCATCCCTTCATCTATTCATCCATACATCTATTCATCCCTTCATCTATTCATCCCCTCATTGATTCATCCCTTCATCTATTCATCCCTACATCTATTCATCCATACATCTATTCATCCCTACATCTATTCATCCCTTCATCTATTCATCCCCTCATTGATTCATCCCTTCATCTATTCATCCCTACATCTATTCATCCCTTCATCTATTCATCCCTACATCTATTCATCCCTACATCTATTCATCCCTACATCTATTCATCCCCTCATTGATTCATCCCTTCATCTATTCATCCCTACATCTATTCATCCCTTCATCTATTCATCCCTACATCTATTCATCCCCTCATTGATTCATCCCTTCATCTATTCATCCCTACATCTATTCATCCCTACATCTATTCATCCCCTCATTGATTCATTCCTTCATCTATTCATCCCTTCATCTATTCATCCATACATCTATTCATCCCTTCATCTATTCATCCCTACATCTATTCATCCCTTCATCTATTCATCCCTACATCTATTCATCCCTTCATCTATTCATCCCTACATCTATTCATCCCTACATCTATTCATCCCTTCATCTATTCATCCCTTCATCTATTCATCCCTACATCTATTCATCCCTTCATCTATTCATCCCTACATCTATT
This sequence comes from Eupleurogrammus muticus, assembly GCA_036785175.1. Classification (NCBI taxonomy): domain Eukaryota; kingdom Metazoa; phylum Chordata; class Actinopteri; order Scombriformes; family Trichiuridae; genus Eupleurogrammus; species Eupleurogrammus muticus. The sequence continues at coordinate 311,253 of JAYKQN010000078.1, read as the reverse complement.
CATCCCTACATCTATTCATCCCTTCATCTATTCATCCCTACATCTATTCATCCCTACATCTATTCATCCCTTCATCTATTCATCCCTTAATCAACTCCACAGACAGACTTGAGGGCAGATCCACAGACTGGAATAAACTTTATAATCTGAGTCAGTGAGGAAGGATGAATGAAATCAGGAAGGAGGCAGGGAAAAAGAAGGAAAGAATAAGGAAGAGAAGCAGGAGGATAAATAAAGATGAAGATGGAACAACAGGAAACAGGAAAACACGTCCTGTGTGAGAGTGGAGCAGTAAAATCTATAAGTTGAGATTCAGCTGCTGTTTTATCACATGTCAGTCAGCATGACTCAGCAGAAAAGACAGGAAGCATGAACAAGGAGAGTCACCACGACCCCGATTGACCTCCGGCCGCCCCACACACACACACACACACACACACACACACACACACACACACACACACACACACACACACACACACACACACACACATTCATCATCTGACGATGTTTCCTGCTCATTAAACAGATTTTTTTCCTCCATACTTTGAGTTTCTGTGGCTGCGCAGCGTCAATGGAGTTTCTTGTCCTGTGACAGTTGCTGTGTGTGTGTGTGTGTGTGTGTGTGTGTGTGTGTGTGTCTGTGTGTGTGTGTGTGTGTGTGTGTGTGAGGCGCGGCAGGAATGTGACACACACACGCGTGTTGGGCAGGACGAGGTGTGTCCGGAGCAGATTCTCCGTCTTCGTCCGGATCGCGTTACGACTCGGCGACGACACGGTCGCCACGGTCACGGTTGCCCCTAGCGACAGGTTTTATTGACAGGTGCCGCCCCCTGCTGGACGAACAGGTTCTGAAGGAAATCACTGTCAACACATGGAAGCGGAGAGTTTATCAGGATTATACATCTACAACTAGTGATCAGATTATAGATTTCTCAGGATCTTCTAAGATCAATTATTGAATCAATTAGTAGCTTGGTTCATTAATGGTGTAAAATGTTGATCAGTGTTTCTAAAGCTGCAGATTGAAGCTAAAATGTCTTTTTTTGTCCACAACCCAAAGATCATCAGTTTACTATTATAGAAGAATAAAGAAACCAGGAAATAATCAGAGAACAGAAGCTGAACCACAGAATCTGGACATTTTATCAGTAAAAAATGACTCAAATCAATTAATTGATTATTAGAATAGTGGGTGGTTAATATGATAGTTGTAAATGAATCAATTAATAAACTAATCATTGCAGCTCTACTCACAAATTAAATATTAAAGAGATAAAAATCTATGTATTTATGGAAGAAAACTCAACGGTATAAGATAAAGACAAAAAAATGAGATAAATAGAAAATTTTAAAAAATATTCAAAGCAAAAACTAAGTTCATTCCAAGATTCCAGGAATGAGTCAAAATATGAATTAACCTTCATCCTTTTTCTCACAAAAATCAGGACTTATATGAGAAAAGTGAAAAATAATGGTAAATTAAGTTATTGAATCCACCTGGAATATTAGTTCACTAGTTTATAGCAGCTGTTAAATAAATGTTTTACAATCTTACTCAGTGATTTATGCAGCAACATGTGACACCAACTAATTAAGGATTAATCAGAGTATTCGTTAGCAGCTCACTTACAGTTTATGTCTGTCTCACACACACACACACACACACACACTCATCAGATCATCCTGCTCCTTATTTCTTCTCTCGTCTCTCTGACCATATTAGTCCACCAAACCTCGTTGGGTCCGTTCACACACACTTTCTCCGAGCCCCCCCATCTACCCCCCCCCCCCTCCCCCCTTCACCTCCACCTCCCGCCTCAGCGTTGAGGTTAGTCATGTGACCTGGGCCTGCGGGACAGGAAGTGGGCTTGAACCCTAGCATGCGTATAATTCACAGGCCGAGTCGAGAAAGGAAGAAAAAAAGAGAGAAAGGGGGAGGGAAGAAGGAGGGAGGAGGAGGAGGGAGGGAGGAGGAGGGAGGGGGGGGGGGGAGGGGGCTGTCATTGCTGCCTCTGGACGTTTGTAGGAGGAGAAGAAGAGATAAAGTCAGTCGCTGCTTTAGGAAAATAGAAGAGAGGCGCTCCTCCTCCTCCTCTTCCTCTTCCTCCTCCTCCTCCTCCTCCTCCTCCTCCTCCTCCTCCTCCTCCTCTTCTTCTTCTCCTCTCACGGCTGCTGCACTGGCTCCTAATTTGGGATTTGTTTAAACTGGGTTGTGAGCCCAGGACGGGAAGGGGAATCCTGCTCCCTGTGTAACGTTCACTCCGTACCAGGCTGAAAATGTCTGATCCGTCTGTCAACGCTCAGCTGGAAGGAATCATTTCAGACTTTGAAGGTTGGTTTCTCCTCCTCCTCCTCCTCCTCCTCCTCCTCCTCCTCCTCCTCCTCCTGCTCCTCCTCCTCCTTCTCTTTCTCCTCCTTCCAGATGTTCTTTCCACATGTTTGATTGGAAGCGAGCGGATCTGGAAAAACTGAGAGTGTGTGTTTGGGGTTGTTGACGTGTGCTGCAGCGTGGTTTCTAACGTTGTTGAGAAGTGTGTGTTTGTGTGTGTGTGTGTATATGTGTGTGTGTATGTGTGTGTGTGTGTGTGTGTGTGTGTCGATCAGCGTTCAGAGGAGAGTTTGCAGCTGGTTTAAAGCAGTGAGCATCATGTAGAGGAATGTATGTGTGTGTGTGTGTGTGTGTGTGTGTGTGTGTGTGTGATGCTAACACCTGGCCCCTCCCTCTCCCTCTTCTTCTTCTTCCTTTATTTTTCGTGTCAGCTGCTCGGCTTAAAAATGATTAAACTTGTCTTTTCTGGTCAGAAGTATCAATGATTCTTAAAACTGGTTCAAGTTAAGTTTGACGTGTTGTGAGCTCAGATAGTTTAACAGGAACTTGGAGAAATGGGAAATGGGAACGATTTTCATTTATTTATCACTTGTTTCTAGTGAAATCATATTTAACGTAATTCCCCTGTTGAAAAGACAATATTAAAATACACATTATCCTATAATATAATAATAATATAAATATAATAATCAATGAACTGATCAGGGTCCTGATGAGGTTTAAGGTGTTCTGGTGACTCACATCAGTAACATCTGCAAACACATCTGTCTGCAGCTGCTTCTCCTGTGGTATGTAGCTGGATCTTTACTGAATCTCTAGTAAATCTCTGCTGAATCTCAGATGACTGATGAATCTCTACTACATCTCTGCAAAATCTGTAATAAACCTCTGCTGAATCTCAGCAAAATCTTCACTAAATCTCTGCTAAATTTCTACCAAATCTCTGCTGAATCTCTACTAAATCTCTAGTAAATCTCTACTAAATTTCTAGTAAATCTCTGCTAAATCTCTGCTGAATCTCTGCTAAATCTCTGATGAATCTCTGCTAAATCTCTGATGACTCTGATGAATCTCTACTAAATCTCTAGTAAATCTCTGATGAATCTCTAGTCAATCTCTGATGACTGATGAATCTCTAGTAAATCTCTAGTAAATCTCTAGTAAATCTCTAGTAAATCTCTAGTAAATCTCTAGTAAATCTCTGATGAATCTCTAGTCAATCTCTGATGACTGATGAATCTCTAGAAATCTCTAGTAAATCTCTAGTAAATCTCTAGTAAATCTCTAGTCAATCTCTGATGACTGATGAATCTCTACTAAATCTCTAGTAAATCTCTAGTAAATCTCTAGTAAATCTCTAGTAAATCTCTAGTAAATCTCTAGTAAATCTCTGATGAATCTCTAGTCAATCTCTGATGACTGATGAATCTCTAGTAAATCTCTAGTAAATCTCTAGTAAATCTCTAGTAAATCTCTAGTAAATCTCTAGTCAATCTCTGATGACTGATGAATCTCTAGTAAATCTCTAGTAAATCTCTGATGAATCTCTACTAAATCTCTACTGACTCTACATCTTCAGGCCTTTTATCTGCCGCTTTCACACAGAGAAGCAGAGCGGAAAGAAAAGTGGCTTCAAGAGAAGAAGCTTGAAGTGTTTTTAACCACGTGAATTGAATCACGCTTCGTGACGTCCCTCACTGTGTGTGTGTGTGTGTGTGTGTGTGTGTGTGTGTGTGTGTGTGGATCAGTGAAAACAGCAGAACTGTAGATAAAGTCGATAACAATCAGTCAGAGAGTTATTGCACTTTTCCATTTTTTTTCACCACTTAAGCACAAATGATGATAAATGTGGAATATCTCTACAAACACAAAGGTTATTGGACTTAAATGTCTCATATCAGTAAATTGATGATGATGATGAGTGTGTGTGTGTGTGTGTGTGTGTGTGTGTGTGTGTGTGTGTGTGTGTGTGTGTGTGTGTGTGTGTGTGTGTGTGTGTGTGTGAATAAATCTTTACTGTCAGCGATGACGTTACTGAGTCTCTGGGAAGGAACAGAAATCAGGGTTTTTTGAGGCCGCTGACCTCGGCTGTGACCTCACACCCGCACGAACTGACTCAGATCCTCATGCAGCTCTTTGTTGGAGACGTGCAACCAACAGACTGTGGTGTTTAAACGTACACACACACACACACACACACACACACACACACACACATGATCCAATGAAATAATGGTCTGAATGTCCAGGGGATTTTGATCCACACAGAGAGGAAATTCCACAGGACCCGCCACAATAAAAGTCACTAAATGAAGTCAAAAGACAGAGAGATAAAAAACTTTCAAGAGAAGAAGCTTTTAAGTTCTCTTTTAAGTTTGTCTTAATTTTAGTTAATTTAGACTTGTTTTCTTAAGATAAGTGTATCATGAACTTTTTATGTCATAATTCTTTGGAAAACAAGGAACAATAGATAAAAAGTCAAAACTAATAACATAAAGAATGTAGACAATTATAAACAAGAAGAAGAAAATATGATTTAAAGGAAAATATAAGTTAAAAAGACAAAAATATGGAACAAAAACCAGAAACATGAGATAAAATGTGCAAATAAATATGCAATAAAATAAAAATATATAAATATGATATAAAATAAATGTGATAAATGATAAATATGAGATCAAAAGTAAAAGACAAACATAAAAAATACAAGATAAAAAGAAAAAAAAATGAGGGAAAGGCACAATTCTGAGATAAAAAGTTAAAAATAAGTGACTAGATTAATTAGACCAAAGTTAAGAGAAGACACTTGAACTCAGCCAAATTCTGTCAGTGGAATAAGATAATTCAACAAAACTGAACTCATTAGACAATTGTACTAATTACAAGACGCGTCTTTTCTTTCGTAACGAGCCTGAGGAACATGAGGAGGGATCACGTCGCAGCTCAAACGCCTTCAGTGAAAACTGTTATTACAAACAGCTAGCACGTAGCTGTGGCTGTGTCTGTTCCAGGATCAGTGCCGTAATGCTGGAACTCTGCTGGGAGGAGGAGATTCAGCCAGATCAGATGGTTCTTCCGTTTTTGTGATGGCGTCTTCATGAATATTTTTAGTCTTAGGATTTAGTAGGAGATGGGTTCTGATTATTTCCTGGTTTCTTTATTCTTCTATAATAGTAAACTGATGATCTTTGGGTTATAGACAAAAAAAGACATTTTAGCTTCAATCTGCAGCTTTGACAAAAACTGATCAACATTTCATGAACCAAACAACTCATTGATTAATCATCTCAATGATCGATAAATGATTATTAAAACAGTTGTCAATTAATGTATCAAGGGTCAGCAATAACATCTACAGTGAAGGTTCTGGTAGGAACCATCAAGGTCCAGCGTGGTCGTCTAAGGTAAAGGTTCTGCTAGGAACCATCAAGGGTCAGCATGGTCGTCTACAGTGAAGGTTCTGCTAGGAACCATCAAGGGTCAGCGTGGACGTCTACAGTGAAGGTTCTGCTAGGAACTATCAAAGGTCCAGCATGGAGGTCTACAGTGAAGGTTCTGCTAGGAACTATCAAGGGTCAGCGTGGTCGTCTACAGTGAAGGTTCTGCTAGGAACTATCAAGGTCCAGCATGGTCGTCTACAGTTAAGGTTCTGCTAGGAACTATGAAGGGTCCAGCATGGTCATCTACAGTGAAGGTTCTGCTAGGAACTATCAAGGGTCAGCGTGGAGGTCTACAGTGAAGGTTCTGCTAGGAACCATCAAGGGTCAGCAATAACATCTACAGTGAAGGTTCTGCTAGGAACCATCAAGGGTCAGCGTGGAGGTCTACAGTGAAGGTTCTGCTAGGAACTATCAAGGGTCAGCGTGGAGGTCTACAGTGAAGGTTCTGCTAGGAACTATCAAGGGTCAGCAATAACATCTACAGTGAAGGTTCTGCTAGGAACCATCAAAGGTCAGTGTGGAGGTCTACAGTGAAGGTTCTGCTAGGAACCATCAAGGGTCAGCGTGGAGGTCTACAGTGAAGGTTCTGCTAGGAACTATCAAGGGTCAGCAATAACATCTACAGTGAAGGTTCTGCTAGGAACCATCAAAGGTCAGTGTGGAGGTCTACAGTGAAGGTTCTGCTAGGAACCATCAAGGGTCAGCGTGGAGGTCTACAGTGAAGGTTCTGCTAGGAACCATCAAGGGTCAGTGTGGAGGTCTACAGTGAAGGTTCTGCTAGGAACCATCAAGGGTCAGCGTGGAGGTCTACAGTGAAGGTTCTGCTAGGAACTATCAAGGGTCAGCGTGGAGGTCTACAGTGAAGGTTCTGCTAGGAACTATCAAGGGTCCAGCATGGTCATCTACAGTGAAGGTTCTGCTAGGAACTATCAAGGGTCAGCGTGGAGGTCTACAGTGAAGGTTCTGCTAGGAACCATCAAGGGTCAGCAATAACATCTACAGTGAAGGTTCTGCTAGGAACCATCAAAGGTCAGTGTGGAGGTCTACAGTGAAGGTTCTGCTAGGAACCATCAAAGGTCAGTGTGGAGGTCTACAGTGAAGGTTCTGCTAGGAACTATCAAGGGTCAGCGTGGAGGTCTACAGTGAAGGTTCTGCTAGGAACTATCAAGGGTCCAGCATGGTCATCTACAGTGAAGGTTCTGCTAGGAACTATCAAGGGTCAGCGTGGAGGTCTACAGTGAAGGTTCTGCTAGGAACCATCAAGGGTCAGCAATAACATCTACAGTGAAGGTTCTGCTAGGAACCATCAAAGGTCAGTGTGGAGGTCTACAGTGAAGGTTCTGCTAGGAACCATCAAAGGTCAGCGTGGAGGTCTACAGTGAAGGTTCTGCTAGGAACCATCAAGGGTCAGCGTGGACATCTACAGTGAAGGTTCTGCTAGGAACCATCAAGGGTCAGCGTGGAGGTCTACAGTGAAGGTTCTGGTGGTGGCAGCGATAGTCAACGTGAGGTGGAGTGAACACAGCTGGTCTTTGTTTAAACTGCACCCCCCCCCCCCACCATAGCCGCCCCCAGCAGCACAGGCTCCGTGCTACAGATAAAACACAACCGTCCCGGCGATGAAAGATTCTCTTTTGTGCCGTTTCTTTCCGCAGCAGCTGGAGAAGTGTGTTCCTGCAGCTCCAGGAAAGAGGCCTGAGGCTGTTGGAGGCTGAATGGCACGTTTTGACACGTGGAGCCTTTTAGCTGCTGTGGTCAGTGACTTCATGTGTTAGTGCTCAACAAGTCAAACATGCTTTTTACTTTAATCACATCCACAAGTGCAACGAGTAACGAGTGAAGCTAATACACAGCAAAATATCTCATATTCTCAACAATTAGTCCAAAATTGAGTAGAAATATCTTGAATTCCCTTTTTCTACAGGCAGATACTTTATGCTTTTTAGGTCGTATGTTTTGTTTTTGTCTTCTTATCTCATTTTTTAGCTCATGGTGTAAAATGTCTGAACACAAATGACATTTTAGGGTGAATCTTTGACATTTTATGAACCAAACAATCTAACAGGAACTAGAGCTGCAACTAACTATTCTGATAGATGATCAATCTATAGATTATTGAAATGATTGATAGATTAGTAGTTTGGTTCATTAATGGTGTAAAACGTTGATCAGTGTTAAGATTGAAGCTAAAATGTCTTTTTTTGTCCACAACCCAAAGATCATCAGTTTACTGTTATAGAAGAATAAAGAAACCAGGAAATAATCAGAGAACAGAAGCTGAACCAGAGAATCTGGACATTTTAGAATAAAAATGACTCAAATCAATAAGTCAATTATCAGAATGGTTGGCCATTAACTAATTAACGAATTAACGAATTAACTTATTAACTTATTAACTTATTAACTTATTAACTAATTAACTAATTAACTAATTAACTAATTAACGAATTAACTAATTAACTAATTAACTCATTAACTCATTAACTCATTAACTAATTAACTAATTGTTGCAGCTCTAGTTCCTCATTGGCTGTCATGTTACTGGTTCATGTATTATATTACATGTTCAGTTTATCACATTATCATCATATCAGAGACACTGGAACCATAGAATTTGGACATTTTCTTCTTAAAATTGACTCTAATTGATTAATTGATTAGTTGCTTATTCATTAAAAACTGTAAAATGTTGATCAGTGTTAAGATTGAAGCTAAAATGTCTTTTTTTGTCCACAACCCAAAGATCATCAGTTTACTATTATAGAAGAATAAAGAAACCAGGAAATAATCAGATCTCTCTCTCTCTCATACACACACACACACACACACACACACACACACACACACTCACACACACACACACACACACACACACACATCCCATCATGCAGTGCTGTATGACATTAACAGAGACTCAGTTTTGGCTCAGGCTGCAGGACACCAGGCTGTGTTTGCTTTACAGCTGTGATTAAACACACACACACACACACACACACACACACACACACACACACACACACACTGATTCTGTCACCTACAACTACAGCTAGAAGCACATGGAGCGGTGTAATGCCCCTTTAAGGATGTTTGGCTGCTTGAAGCTTCCACCGTGTGAATGCTGCTCATTTATTGAGCTTATTTTACACAGGAACACACACACACACACACACACACACAGTTCTCATTGATGTGATGTCACACCTATGTCCCTTTGGGAACAACACGAACCACATGTACTGCAGCATGAATCAGATAAATAACCAAGCAGCTTGGTAACATTTCTCTCATCGTGACATATATTCGTCACAGGAGGTTTAACACTATTTTAAGGTGAGAAGCCTGATGTCACCATGGTAACTTACTTTATTTATCAATTTACTGAGAAAACTGTGGTGAGAACAGGTTAAATGTAAAATAGGAAAAGTTATTAACATAATTGTATAACACACTTATTATATTATATTATTTTCTGCAGTTTTTTTCACTAGATAATGACAAAATGAGAAATTGTAAAATGATATGAATGAATGAATATGAGTCTTATATATTAAAAGATTGGCCAACTTCATCATTATAAACATTATAGTTGTTATATTTATGAACATTATGATTATATTTCGTTTCGTTTTTTTAATCTCATCAACATTTGCAGAATTGTGGTGAGAACAGGTTAAATGTGATATAGGACCCGTTATTACCATATTTTCTATAATACACTTATAAATATTATATTATTTTCTGCAGTTTTTATTATTAGATGCTGCTAAATGTCACTAAATCTGACAAAATGAACCTTTAAGAAATTGCAAAATGATGAATATGAGTCTTATATATTAAAAATTGGCCAACTACATCATTATAAACTCTATAATTGTTATATTTATGAACATTATTATTATATTATAATATAGTAGAATTGTGGTGAGACAGGTGAACAGGTTAAATGTGATATAGGACAAGTTATAATATGAATATAATATTATTTTCTGCAGTTTTTCACTAGATGCTGCTAATGCGAACAGGTTAAAGTGATAAGGTGATATGGGACATGTTGCTGAATGTGTTAAATCCCCTTCAGCCTGTTTACGTTAGTTTACGTTGAGGAGAATTTTCCAGAACATCTAAAGTGTCACGGCGGCGTCTGACGGGTTAAGCAGCAGCAGAGCACACTGACAACACTGTCCTCCAGGAAAACCTTTTCTCCTTAAACTAAACGACGTATTAGACGACGTGACCCGCGTGGCGCCACAGGTCGCCCTGTCAGGGCCGGGGTCAGCGCCCGTAGCGGTGCAGACTAACCCTGCAGAAAACGCACCACAGACCATGTGTGCGTCTGAGTCCTGCAGAGCTGCAGATCTGTGACGTGACCAGGACTCAGAAACACTCGGCACGCTGGGTAAACACTCAGGAATTTGTTTTCCCAGAATTCCAGAGGAGTGACCTGACATGGAGCAGGCGAGACGGATGCTTTCTAAGTTTGGTCAATTTAAGGATGTTTTCATGAAAACAGATTAAATTGTTGGACTTATATCAAAATCTCGTCTTATTTTTAATACATTTTGTATTTTCACCTTCTTTTTATCTAATATTTCTGTTCTTTAATCTTACATTTTATAATTTTTTGTTCTTTTTTACTTTTAATCTCAGATATTTGTTCTTATATTTTTGTCTTTTTATCATATATTTTTATATTTTATAGGTATATAGATTAGTTTTATAGATTTAGTTTAGTTTTATCCCAAAATTGACTAAAATTAAGTTAAGTTTTATATATAAACACACACATATATATATAGATATATGTATATATATACATATATATATAGATATATGTATATATATACATATATCTATAGATATATGTATATATATACATATATATACTTATATATGTATATATATATATATGTATATATATATATATATGTATATATATATACATATATATATACATATATAAATGTATATATATATATATATATATATATATATATATATATATATATATATATATATATACATATATACATATATATATATAAATATATATGTGTATATATATATATATGTATATATATATATATACACATATATATTTATATATATATATGTATATATATATATATATATATATATATATATATATATATATATATATATATATATATATATATACATATATACATATATATATATAAATATATATGTGTATATATATACATATATACACATATATATATAAATATATAGGGATATATATATATATATATATATACATATATATGTATATATATATAGTTATGTATAACACTTTATTCCCTTTTATTCGCGAAAGTCAGTAAGGGGGCGGGGCTTAGTAACTCACTTCGTGCACACGTGATGTGGGGGCGTGGTCAGCTCAGAACAGGTGTGGGACAGGTGGCAGCTGTCGGTGGTAGTCTAACGGACTTTCCTCGCTCTGGCTGCGGTTTCCGTGTGTTTCACCTCGTCCCTGGTTCAGGTTTTTAAAGATGCTCTCGAGCTACGTGAAGCGCGTGAAATCAGGTGAGAGTCACGTGACGCGAGTTAGTAGTTTAACGGAGCTTTAATGAGTAGTTTAATGAGTAGTTTAATGAGTAGTTTAATGAGTAGTTTAATGAGTAGTTTAATGAGTAGTTTTAATGAGTAGTTTTAATTAGTAGTTTTAATGAGTAGTTTTAATGAGTAGTTTAATGAGTAGTTTAATGAGTAGTTTAATGAGTAGTTTAATGAGTAGTTTTAATGAGTAGTTTTAATTAGTAGTTTTAATGAGTAGTTTTAATGAGTAGTTTAATGAGTAGTTTAATGAGTAGTTTTAATGAGTAGTTTTAATTAGTAGTTTTAATGAGTAGTTTTAATGAGTAGTTTAATGAGTAGTTTTAATGAGTAGTTTAATGAGTAGTTTTAATGAGTAGTTTTAATTAGTAGTTTTAATGAGTAGTTTTAATGAGTAGTTTAATGAGTAGTTTTAATGAGTAGTTTAATGAGTAGTTTAATGAGTAGTTTAATGAGTAGTTTAATGAGTAGTTTTAATGAGTAGTTTTAATTAGTAGTTTTAATGAGTAGTTTTAATGAGTAGTTTAATGAGTAGTTTTAATGAGTAGTTTAATGAGTAGTTTTAATGAGTAGTTTTAATTAGTAGTTTTAATGAGTAGTTTTAATGAGTAGTTTAATGAGTAGTTTAATGAGTAGTTTTAATGAGTAGTTTAATGAGTAGTTTTAATGAGTAGTTTTAATGAGTAGTTTAATGAGTAGTTTAATGAGTAGTTTTAATGAGTAGTTTTAATTAGTAGTTTTAATGAGTAGTTTAATGAGTAGTTTAATGAGTAGTTTTAATGAGTAGTTTAATGAGTAGTTTAATGAGTAGTTTTAATGAGTAGTTTTAATGAGTAGTTTAATGAGTAGTTTTAATGAGTAGTTTTAATTAGTAGTTTTAATGAGTAGTTTTAATGAGTAGTTTTAATGAGTAGTTTAATGAGTAGTTTTAATGAGTAGTTTAATGAGTAGTTTTAATGAGTAGTTTTAATGAGTAGTTTTAATGAGTAGTTTTAATGAGTAGTTTTAATGAGTAGTTTTAATGAGTAGTTTAATGGGTAGTTTTAATGAGTAGTTTTAATGAGTAGTTTTAATGAGTAGTTTAATGAGTAGTTTAATGAGTAGTTTAATGAGTAGTTTTAATGAGTAGTTTTAATGAGTAGTTTAATGAGTAGTTTAATGAGTAGTTTTAATGAGTAGTTTTAATGAGTAGTTTAATGAGTAGTTTTAATGAGTAGTTTTAATGAGTAGTTTAATGAGTAGTTTTAATGAGTAGTTTAATGAGTAGTTTTAATGAGTAGTTTTAATGAGTAGTTTTAATGAGTAGTTTAATGAGTAGTTTAATGAGTAGTTTTAATGAGTAGTTTTAATGAGTAGTTTTAATGAGTAGTTTTAATGAGTAGTTTTTAATTAGTAGTTTTAATTAGTAGTTTTTAATTAGTAGTTTTAATTAGTAGTTTTAATTAGTAGTTTAAATGAGAGGTTTTATTAAGTAGTTCACCAGCTTCTGTGATTCTGTTCATACTTTGTTCGTCAGTAAATCCAACATGTGATGCTTTATTCTGAGAATATGAAGCTTCGCTTTTGAAGGGGAAGAATAAGAGACTTAAAATAATATACTTCCATATTATTACTATTAAAAATGTTGAATGCAGATTTTGTAAAAGCTTTTATGTAAAGTTTATTAAAAAACACTTAATAACGTATATATATTTTTTAACTTATTATTATTATTATTATTATTCTACCCAAAGTTTTTACATTGGCCTCACATGAATGAATAAACACCTTGTGTGTTTCTTAGTGAAGTAATATAATATAATATTAAAATACTATAACAGAATATAGATAGTGAGGATGTTTCATTTGATGATACATCTAAACCCAATATGAATTAATGAATATTTAATTTAATTCAAGGGAACTTGCTTGTATTTTATCTGACAGTATGAGTTAGTTTTAGCTCTTACAGTAACTGCTGGTCTGACAGACATGTTTTATGTTCTGACGGTGCTCATGCTGCACATTTGCACTTTATTCATCTATTTATTTATTGAATTGATGCTTATGTTAAGTGTAAATATGTGAAGTATGAAAGTAAAAAAAACTTTCTTTGTTTGTGTCTCAGTTGTGTTTTTGTTTTTTCCTCTTAATGAAAACGTGATTAAATCCACGTCGTCTCCTCCACAGTCTGATCCTCCATGTTTTAATTTATTGCACGAGTGTTTGATGCTTCACCATCGAGTACAATCCACTTCCTGTCTGACGGCCATCTTGTTTTCCAGCGCTGAAGCGGTCGTTCGAGGTGGAGGAGACGGAGGCGTCGCACCCGTCGCCGCTGTCGCGCCGCCCCGCCAACCCGCTCCGCTCGTCCACGTCCTCGGCGTCCGGCCCGCGGGGCTACAACTCCGACTACGCCTCCCCCAGACCGCCGGCCGCCGCAGAGTCCTCCAACCTGCGCTCCCCCAAGACGGGCGTGAGGCGTGTGGAGCCGCCGGCGGGGGCGGCGTCCTCCTCCCGCCGCACGGAAATGTCCATCGAGGTGTCGTCCAAGCAGATCGACAGCTCGCCGAGCGCCGGCATCGCTCGCTTCGGCCTCAGGCGGCCCGAGGCCAGCCTGAGCGCCCGGGGCGGCCCCCTGGACGGCCCCTCCCACCCCGCCCCTGGCCCCAGGAGGGCAGAGCTCGGCGCCGTGCGTTCCGCCGAGCCCCCGCCGCCCCCCAGGAGGACGGACTCCCAGCCGTCCTCGGCCACGGCTCCGTCACGGATCCCCGAGCCGCCGCAGAGGAGGGCGGAGCCAGAGGCGGCGTCCAGGAGGCCCGAGATGCCCGAGATGCCCGTGTTCAGACCGCCGGACGCTTCCATGGCGGCGGCGGGGACGCCGGCGGGGAACAGCAACAGCCACGCCCCGCCCCCCCCCAGCGCCCCGCTGCCGGCGCTGGCGGACGCCAGGACGGACCGGACGCAGCCGCCCGCCACGGACACGCCCACCGTCCAACACGCCGACAGTGAGTAACTCCACGCTTTCGTTTTCGTCGTTTTTAGAGTTTGTGACTCTGGTTCCGTCAACGTTTTCCTGCTGATAAAATCTGTGGAGAAGCTGCAGACACACGGTGAACATCCATCAATGAGCGGGAGTGAAACGAAGAATAAAAACTGTGGCTACGAGTTTTAAATGATTAGATCTGCAACGAAGAGTCGATTAATCAATAAGTCGTCAACTATTTCATTAATTATAGTCGATTTGAGTCTGTTTTTAAGTAGAAAATGTCTGGTTCCAGCTTCATATACGATATGATAATGTGATAAATTGATAAATCACCATAATATATAATCCAGTAACATGGCCACCCTGGAAGCAGAGCTGCAGGATTAGCGATTAATCGATTAATCACCAACTACTTTGACAATCGATTCATCGTTTGGTTCTTAAAAAGAAAATGTCCAGATTCTCTGGTTCAGCTTCTGTTCTCTGATTATTTCCTGGTTTCTTTATTCTTCTATAATAGTAAACTGATGATCTTTGGGTTGTGGACAAAAAAAGACATTTTAGGTTTAACTATTCAGTTTAGTTGATTAATCTACCGATGATTGAAACGAATAATCAACTAGGTTGGTTCATTAACTGGTGAATGGTGGGTCAGGTCTAACAAATAGTCAGATATCTGAATAATTTTGTTAATGAGGCGTTAATTAATGATCAGGTTTTGCTTTAATGTGACTTGATTATTACTTTCTCACACGTTAGCGCTGAAAGCAGATACCCGTCGACTCCTGGTCCAGACTGAATGTAGGTCAGCGAGGGCGATGATGAGGATCCCAGGGCCGGTCCCTGAACGCCTCCTAAAAAAAACGTGTGG
Organism: Eupleurogrammus muticus; assembly: GCA_036785175.1. Lineage (NCBI taxonomy): Eukaryota > Metazoa > Chordata > Actinopteri > Scombriformes > Trichiuridae > Eupleurogrammus > Eupleurogrammus muticus. Next base: position 296,068 of record JAYKQN010000078.1, on the reverse strand, counting down.
AGGCTCCAGAGTGATGTGTTGGACGTACAGTCTAACAGAAGTTAAACCTCGTGTACAGGATGTGAACTGAAGCAGCTGTGATGCTGCTAACAACCGTTACATAATCAATACATTAATTAACCTTAATTACAGTTAATTGTGCCCATTTATGCAAATAGTGTTTCAAATAAAAAATGATGCAACAGACACGAGCATCCTGAAACCTGGAAGTAGAGCTGCTACGATTAATCGATCAGTTGCCAATTACTTTAAAGGTTGATTAATCAATTTGAGTCATTTTTTATTCTAAAATGTCCAGATTCTCTGGTTCAGCTTCTGTTCTCTGGTTATTTCCTGGTTTCTTTATTCTTCTATAATAGTAAACTGATGATCTTTGGGTTGTGGACTGTTGGTGCAGCTGTCAGATAAAAATAGTGAAGCCTGAAGTAACATGGGACAAGTAACAAACGTGTACTCGTGTAAACGTGTACTCGTGTAAACGTGTACTCGTGTAAACGTGTACTCGTGTAAATGTACTGCTGTAGTGTGTAACTATATACCAGCTCTATTTGTCTGAATATTCTGTGGCTGGTTTTGGTCCTCAGAGGTTAAACCTTAAAGTTCACAGCTTCACATCAGCACCCTCTACCTGTGGAGGAATGAACTGCAGCCGTTGGCTTTATTGTGTGTGTGTGTGTGTGTGTGTGTGTGTGTGTGTGTGTGTGTGTGTGTGTGTGTGTGTGTGTGTGTGTGTGTGTGTGTGTGTGTGTGTGTGTGTGTGTGTGTGTGTTCCGTTGAATCTCGTGTCTTCGTGACGACGCAGCGGAAACAGAGCGGAGCGACGATGGATCACAGCTTCACTGTGGGGGGCAGAGTGTGATTTCCTGTCTGGGAGAAAACAAGATGAGAAAATCAGACTTAAACTTCAGTCGTTTCAATAAACACAAACACACACAAACACTCATTCGTTCGTCCTAGCCGCTCTGACACGAACTAAAATCAGATCAATATCAAAATGAGGAAAGGCTGCTTTGACTGAACGAGTCAAACCAGTTAAACCAGGAAGTGACTGTTTGTCTGGATAAAGCA
>JAYKQN010000078.1:267500-290000 GCA_036785175.1 Eupleurogrammus muticus | reverse complement strand
TAAAGCACAACCAAACTCAGTTTAGCTCCCACTCTGTGTGTGTGTATATATCTATGTGTGTATATATCTGTGTGTATATATCTATGTGTATATATCTATGTGTATATATCTATGTGTGTATATTAACCCTCCCCTATAGTTAGGTTCCTTATGTGTGTGTTAAATACAGTAATGACACACAGAACTCAGACTGAGTATTTTAGTACGGAGCCTTATGGTCATGACAACACGGTAAATGTTTTTATGACTGATAAATCTGTTTTTGTGATATGTGCTTTAGATAAAACTCGAAGAACAAAGAATACAAATGTCATGACTTGACAAACTTCAAATTGAACCGAATAGTCAAATATCTAAAGACAGAGAATAAAACAGTGGATGTGTTCATCTGTTGTTGTTAAATAATTAACATAATGCTTGTAATGAAGTTGTGATGCAGCAGTAATTGCAACTTAATCTTAAATAGATAAAAGAGAAACACATCCCACATTGTCTTTAAACACGATTCTCACCTAAACGGCAAAACACAATTAATCACAAGTGAAAACCAAGTTAAACATAAAAACAAAGATCAGTAAATCATAGAGCTCACCAGTGTTTGTTGGCAGCCTGTAGACGTCTGTTCTGTGCAAGTAAACTCTCTAAATGACCATTTCCTGGTAAATTAAACTGGGGGAAGTGCACTGGTAGTGATAACAGGATGTTATTTAATGCTGATGTTTAGATAATACCGTATTTACAGGAATATGAGGCTCCATAGTGAAAGGCTCAGTCTGAGTTCTGTGTGTCCTTACTGTATTTAACACACACATAAGGAACCTAACTATAGGGCAGGGTTTATATACACACATAGATATATATACACATAGATATACACACATAGATATATACACATAGGTATATACACACACATAGATAAATACATACATAGAGCAGGAGCTAAACTGAGTTTGGTTGTGCTTTATTTAAGTATTGATTACAAAGTACTAACATTTTTTAATCATCATGGTAAAACACACGGATAAAACAAGCACACAAGTGTGTGTATTTAAAAATAGAGCGGGGTAATGTCATCAATCAAACCATCAAAGTCCTCATCCTCTGTTTCTGATTCCAACAGCAGCTAAATCTCCATCAAACATGCCAGCTTCACTTTCTTCACCATCAGAGTCACTTTCCTCTAAATGATGCGTTATAATCCGCTGGAAGTTGCTGTGCTACCGTAGTCCTGGTCTGGATGGAGAAATGGCACCGAAACGAAAACACCAAGACGGAAATGTTCAATTTTCATTTCTTCTGCTGCTTTACTGATTTTAGTCGACTGGTGACATTGGAACGCTTCTCTCACTTGTTCTTTGCTCTGTGATCCACTGATCGTCTGTTTGCTGGTGCCAGACTACAGAGTAAAGACCCAGAATGTTTAATAAACAGCGTTTTCTGATCTGATCACATGTCAATAGTGAATTACAGAAAATCATCGGCCTGTTAAAGACATGGCATAAGTCATTTTTTCTGGTGTGTTTTGGCTAAAACCAACTAAACTTCTCCTTTTTTCACTCTGTTTGCACACGGTATGAGGAACAACATGTTTAAACACCACCCTAATTTCCACATGTCTGCTTTCCTTGCACATTAAATAAAGCACTGGTGAAATTGGTTTGACTGACTTGACTTTAATGAACAGAATTTCCAAAAATCCAGAAGAATACAAAAGTATGAACAAAAATACAGCTCTTCTTATTAAAAAAAAAAAAAAGCACTACATATATTTGATTGTATTCATCTCTGCCTGTGAAAATCATCAGCAGGAGTCTTTTTATTCATCATATTAAAAGCCTGAGGCTTCAGGACTATAATAAACATTAACACGTGTTTCTATACAAACTAATAAAACAAAAACTAAATTTAAAAATAAAGTAAAAAAATGTCTCTAATCACAAGCAGCTAGCATGCAGCTGGAAGAATAAAATCTTATTTATAGAAAATACATCTTTTTCATTACAAATAATGCAATAGTAAGTAAAATTATCTTTATTTTGGTTAATTATGAAATATAAAAAAAAATCTATAAAATACGATATAGCATGAAGAAAACATAATAAAATCAAAAGAAAATGTAATTCAGCAAAAGTACCTGCAGCGAAATAATGTAATTCTACTCAATATTGGACTAATTGGACATTATCTTATTAAAAATGACTTTAATCGATTTTTAAAACAGTTGGTGATTATTATGGTCTTTATGAAACACAATTCACAAAACGAGTAATGTAGAAGTACACGATGGAATCAAGAATCAAGGAGGCAGAGCAAAGTATTTACAACAGAAACAATGGGAAGAAAAACAACTTTAAGACAGAAACATCATATCTGCCTCATCATTTCCAGCTCGGGGTACGTACTTGAACGTCATATTTCCTGAGTATGAATCGTGCTTGGACTCCTGGGGCGATGTTCATGCTGGATTCATATTCATAGATAACATGAGTGGGGGTTTTATAATCGGAGGATTCTGTGAATCTCGTGACCCACTGCCACTGCCACCATTCATACTCATCTGAGCCTTTATCTGCAGACGTGTAGAATCCGACCCAAGACCTCTTAAACTCTGACTTCCATCCACTGAAAGATTTGCTCACATACAAGCGAGCAGAAGCCTTTCCGTCCTTTACGAAGAGTTGCAGCCTCGCCTGGTAGCCTCCTATATCCACCGCTCCTGGACTGTGGAACTCGGTACTTCTGTAAATCTCTGGTCCCACCGTCGTCCAGAACAAAAGTTGTTTCCTCGCCTGGTGCAGCCGGGCCTGGAGGCCGTCGTTCAGCGGCACCTGGGTGTCGTAGAAGCCGTTGCTGGTCCTGATCCTTTCGTGGAAGCGCCTGGCCTCGTCCTTGTAGAGCGCGACAAACACGCCCTTCTTTAGACAGTCCCCGACAACGTTGCGCCAGCTAATCCTGGCGTTTCCGTCTGTTCCCGTCACCACCTCGACCGTGGTGCAGGCATCGCTCTCCTTACCGTTTCCTGCCGTCGATCGCTGGGGTCTGTTCTGTTTCCTAACGCCCGTCTTTTCATCGATCACGATGAACAACAACAGGCCCAGGCAGGCGAGGCCCCCCCAGGCCTGCCTGAGGCACCTTAACATGGACTCATCGGCGTTGCTTCCAAAGGTATTTCTGAGCTGTGACAGTGAGTTTTGGTTTCCCACCAAAGGAAACTGTCTGATCTGCCTTAAGAGGTTAGTGGAGACCTGGTAGGTGTGATCTGGATCGTACTCGGTCCCTGCGTACGAACGCTCCAGATGCTGAGTGATGTACACTCCATCGATTCTCTGTGCTCCCCTGTGCTGTCTGACTCTGAAGACGATCCTGGCTTGGTTGGTCCTCGCGTCTTCTATCGGGGGCCTGCGAACATAATCTGGAAGTTGGCCATGCGTGTCCTCGTTGACGTTACCGACCGTGTAGTACTGAGATCCAGGAGGCAACGAGTCCAACAGACCCTCGTAGTTCCCGTAATGATGCGACCCGTAATCTGTGTTTGGATCAAATCTCAGCCACACGGCGTCGTTGTTGTCGATCTCCACCTGGTTGGCGAACCAGTGCAGCAGCAGCAGGCTGTGGGCCGGCACGTCCTGGCCAAAGTCCACCTCCTTCAGGTCCTGGATGGAGTTGAGCTTTCGAACGGCGGCCGACACGGAGGTGACGGCGAGGAACAGAAGAACACAACAACCCACTGACGGTCTCATCGTCCTGTAGAGACAGCACAGACGTTACTCATCCACATGGCCTTCCTCTGGCATCACAGCGTTTACATGTTTTTATGACGGATGAATCAGATAATGAGTGATGTTCAGATGATGCTTTAGATAAAACCCTAAGAACAAACAACTTGTCAGGACACAAACTTCAAGTTTAAACCAAATAGTCAAATATCTACAGGTGTTTTTAGGATGGATTTCTGGTTTAGACAAAACTCCAAAAACAAATCAAACGATAGCATGTCTGCACTAAACGACAATCCAGGAAGTTAAACCTTAAATAATCAAACAGTTAAAGACAGAGAAGTGTAATTCAACCAAACAGTTCACTGCACTGTCTTTAAAAGTCTCGTCTAGAGCAAAGAAACCTTCACAAGGAAACATAAAAACAAAGATCAGTAAATAACAGAGCTCACCAGCGTTTGTCGGCTGCCTGGAGATGAGTGTGTGTGTGTGTGTGTGTGTGTGTGTGTGTGTGTGTGTGAGAGAGTGTGTGTGTGTGTGTGTGAGCTCCCTTACGTTTCTGTTTCCTAGGAAATGAAACTGGAGAAACAGGCTGGTGGCGACTCTCTGTCATTACAGGTGGTACTGCTGTTACATTATTACAGTAAACTACTGGTTTTACTGGTTATTTCTGTTCAGCAGTAGAGACAGTACTCAGACCCCAACAGCAATAAGACTTTATAATCACTGTAGTCACTTTTCTCTACACACACCCTGCACCTTAAGTATGCATTAGCTATGTGTACATGTGTGTACGTGCATGTATGTATGTATATATGCTTTGCTTATTCATACTTTTTTCTTTCTATTTATTAGTATTTTTTCTCCATTCTATATCCATAATGCATACTGTGTATGCTGATCAACAAATTCTATGGATTTTGTACATAGTGTTGTGTATTTTTATTTTTTATAGCTTTTATGTTTTTTAGCTTTTATTTTCTTTTCTTTACTCTGTACGCTGCAGTAACAAGAGAATGTCCCCGTTGTGGGATCAATAAAGTCTTATCTTATCTTAGATACTTAACTTGAGTAAAAGTAGAAATACTCAGTAAAAAAAATGTTATTTAGGTAGAAGTAAAGTTAATATTATATATTATATTATATAAAATAATATTCAGTGTTTTATTGTCATTTATTTTACTTTTAAACAAACAAACAAATTATCAGACAAGTCAGTTTATTATTCAATTTCATATTGTCGTCATAGGAACAAGTCTATTTTAGCATGTTAGGAAAAAAATCTAAAAGTTGAATTAAATATAAAATAATAATAGAATTAAAGTTTAGCCCAGACACGGAGTAAAATGTTTTATTTTGTAAACATTTTACAAAATTCTGAAATAAAAGAAATTTAGTTGTGAGACAATGATGGTCACATGTCAAAAGGAACTGGTCATGTGACCTCATGAAATCTATGTCCTTCAAAATAAAAGCCCCCTTTTAACACCGAACTGTAAAACCATTTTATTTAATATCACAGTTTTTTAGAAAAATGAAGATAAAGTAATTGTTGCTGAAATAAAGGGTTAATAAAAAGCATTAGAATCTTAAAACAGTTTAATGCAATGTCTTTAAACTCAATAAGAAAACAACTTTTACAGTTTATTACGTTAAAGGAAACCAACGTTACCAGGAAATAAAGTTCAGTAAATCATAGAACAATGCAGATCTTTTATGTGTTGATGGTAAACTAAACCAAATACAAAAATATCTGAAGACAGAATAAATATGTTTATCTGTTATTGAATTTAAACGTAGTAATGCGAGTTCTTTCTTTTTCTACGTGAAATGTTTTAAGAAAATGCATCATAACCTTAACCTGATCTAATAGTTTGTTGCAGCTGTTTGTCTGTTGATATTAAATTTCTGCGTAATAATGCTATAATAGTGATGATTTGCTGCATGGCTGCTGGGTTGAGGTCAGAAAATCACAATCAGCCTTCAAACCAGATTTTATTTATTTATAAAATACTTTTGGCACAATAATCCAATATTGAGTAAAATTATCTTTATTTTGGGTAAATTTTGAGGTTTAAGAAAACATGAACAACATCTTAGTCTTAGTTGTTGATCTAATAATCAATTAACCAACAAATCATTCACGCCAACTCTATGATCGTCTATCAAACTGCAGCTCCTCCAGCCGCCACCAGGAGGCGCCGCCACACACACACCTACAGATGGAACCATGAACCTGGGACGTCTGATATAAACCAGCTGCACATTCATAAAAATACCACAGAGTACGAGTAGGAAAGTACTCAGTTGTGAGTAAAAGTCCTTTCAGTTAAAGATAGTTTCACTGTGTGTAAATATGTAAATATGTAAATATGTCATAAAATCAAACCACTGATCCAAAAACAAAATATTTATAAAGAAAAATCTGGAAAATTATCACTATTTCATGTTACTCTAAGTACTATCAGCTGTGTGTGTGTGTGTGTGTGTGTGTGTGTGTGTGTGTGTGTGTGTGTGTGTGTGTGTGTGGAGGAAGTGGGCGTGTGCCGTGTCACATGACCTGCGGGGTGGGCGGGGCCAGCTGCAGCCTCCAGAGCCACAGCTCAGCTCGGCCTCAGTGCAGCGCTGCAGCTCGGCAGGGGACGACACACACACACACACACACGCTTCACACACGGTGAGTGTTCTGCATACCGGGAGAGTGTGTGTGTGTGTGTGTGTGTGTGTGTGTGTGTGTGTGTGTGTGTGTGTGTGTGTGTGTGTGTGTGTGTGTGTGTGTGTGTGTGTGTGTGTGTGTGTGTGTGTGTGTGACTGAATGTTTTTTGGACGTTTCTCTGGAAGAAATCAAAGTTTTTATCTCTTTGTTTTCTCCAACTCGTTCTGGACAAATGTCCCCACGGCTTCTCCTCAGTTTGGTGTCTGTGTGTGTGTGTGTGTGTGTTTGTTTAACATATTCTCTGCAGGGAAAAACTGCCTCTGAGCTCAAGGTGAGAGGAGTTCAAGTTTAGTATGTTTTTAATTTGTGTGTGTTTGTGTGTGCACATAATTACTGTTTGCACACACACACACACACAGTCACAGAAAGAGAGACAGAGATGTTCCATCTCTACTCTGTTTTTAGTTTTCTGTTCTTTTTCTGACATTGTCCACACACACACACACACACACACAGGATGTGTTCTGCATTTTCTGCTCAGAGTCTCTGGTCTGCCTCTCACACACGCACACACACACACACACACACACACACACACACACACACACACACACACACACACACATTCTTACACACACACGGAGCTGTTGAAAGCAGCCGTGTGCATTGCCAGGCCAGAGCAGATTCTCTCCTTTCAGTGTTTGACGGGACGTTGAAAAGGTCATCGTTCACCACCCTGTGTGTGTGTGTGTGGGTGTGTGTGTGTGTGTGCGTGATGCAGAGGGCCAATAAGACAGGGCAGCAAGATTGTGCATCTGTTGAGGAATCCGGCGTCATATCTTTGAAATGCCAAATATTTGACAAACGTAACCAGAGCTCCGTGGAGTCAAATCGATAAGGTGTGTGTGTGTGTGTGTGTGTGTGTGTGTGTGTGTGTGTGTGTGTGTGTGTGTGTGTGTGTGTGTGTGTGTGTGTGTGTGTGTGTGTGTGTGTGTGTGTGTGTGTGTGTGTGTGTGTGTGTGTGTGTGTGTGTTCCAGTGTCTCAGGCTGTGAATCTGCCCGTATTTAAACTGTTGGACTGGACTTGATCCTGAGTGGAGCCGCTGATGTGAACTGGACTTGTTGTAGTTTTAGACGTTCAGCAGGTTCATGATGATGAAGAAGATGATGATGAAGATGATGATGATGATAATGATGGAGGTTGTCGTCTGGTTCCTTTTAACTAATTGTCTGATATTAACTCGTATTAATAAGGACTCAAATAGTAATAATAATTTTAATAACGTGACTGGCCATCAACCATTTCTTTTTAATCGTTTTAATAATCAATAGTTGAACTATCCAAGTATTTGCTTCTTTACTTTAGATGATTTATCTAATAAAACGGATGATTCGAATGATGAAAGAGGCTGAGTTGACTGTTAATGAGGCAGATTAACGTGAACAGAAACATGTGGAGAATAAACGTCTGAATCTGCAGAGCGAGGTGTGACAAACATCACCTGAAGACGCAGGTCAGAGGTCAGAGGTCACATTCCTGAGGTGACAGGCGCTTATCAACGCTGCCTGCTGAGACACACACACACACACACACACACACACACACACAGGCACGCACGTTTAAAAGTAAAATAAATGACCATAAAACACTGAATATTATTTCTTAACTTTACTTTTACCTAAACAACTTTTTATTATTTAGAGTATTTCTACTTTTACTCAGTGAAGTATGTGAGTACTGTCTCTACTGCTGAACAGAAATAACCAGTAAAACCAGTAGTATAATATACTATATTAATATAACAGCAGTGCCTCTTGATACTTAAAGTACATTTTACTGAGCCTGCAGGGGTCAAAGGTCACATGTCTCCACTCTGACTTTAATGCCTTTATATTGATTCACTGTAAAGAGGGCGGGTCTGACGTGGTCTGACGTGGCCTGACGTGGTCTAGTTGGGTCCTGTGCTGTTTGTGTGGTTTGTGTTGGTGCCAACGCCTGGTCCTGGTCCTGGTCCTGGTCCTGGTCCTGGTCTGTGGAGCGTGAATACAGGACAAAGAGGGAGCAGATGTTAAAGAAGTAAAAAGGATTCAGAGCAGAGACGTAACCGAGACGTTTAGTGGTGTGTGTGTGTGTGTGTGTGTGTGTGTGTGTGTGTGTGTGTGTGTGTGTGTGTGTGTGTGTATATAAGTGTGTGTGTGTGTGTATGTTTTTTTCGTCTTTTTTCACCATCGCGAGGTGAGACCGTCTCCATGGCGACGAGGTCGTGAAGCGCCGTAAATCTGTGGTTGTAGTTACACAGCTGATTTACCCTCGTTGTCTTCAGGTTCTGACTCTGCAGGAGGTTTCTCAGACGTTTCCTGGAGGTTATGTTACCGTTGTTCTTACGTTGTCTGTTTCCATTGGTTCCGTCTCCGCTCAGACACAGATAAACATACGATGAACAGAGGTGGTGAAAACGAGCCTTTGTAGAACTTGTCGAACTTTTCGTGACGTCAGGCAACGAGATCTCAAGACAAACCCTGGTTTTTATTTTCTACGATCCTTAAAGTTAAGTCGACTTTCGTTGTTTTGTGCTCGGGTTACATCCTACAGACGTAATATCTGTTGATCCAGTCAGTTTGTCTTTCCTTCATCACTTATGCTCTTTGTCGTTTAATGTCGTCGTGCACACAAACGCGACCTGAAGAAAATCGTGAATGACTTATCGTGATCTCCAGATCTGCCACGTTTCAGTCTTTCATTAAACATCGTTGAGCCGTTTCTGATCACGAATGGTTTCACCTGCTGAGGCTGATCTGTCACTTTGTTTTATTGTGCAATTGGACGATTTTCAATATAATCACACGTGTATAATATATAATATGTATATTTTAATTTACTGTCTTATCAATAAAGACAAAACGATGACCAACACAAACCTGTCGATGAGAATCGCTGCACGTGTCCATGTATTGTCCTGTTTCTTTAAAAGTGAACTAATAGCTGCTGCTCTCTGATTGGTCAGAGATGAGCCGCCATCTTTAATTACCAGCACACGAGTGATTATTGATTATTGGTTGCCGCTGTAGGAACACGGTGCAGGAACAGGCTGTGAACCAGAACCAGCTGCAGCTTGTTCTGACTCTGGGATCAGGCGTAAAACAGTCGTACAAACAGGAACGTTCAGTTTCTGTGTGTAGAGACCAGGGTGATGGAAGCAGAACTCAACTTTAAGGATTCAGTGACGACGTCTCCAGGCTCTCTCTCCGTGTTCTACGGATTCCTCGGTGGTGATTCAGTTTGTACTGGGGGTGAAGCGGGGTTTGTTGTGGGGGGCGTGACCTCTGACCTCCGTGAACAGCTGGAGTGGCTTCCAACCACGTCTCCACTAAACACAGAGGCAGAGCTGCGTGTTCATCTGGATGTGACTGTATTTACTTCCTGGTTTTAGGCCTGTGTGCAGTTAGAGAGGAATGAGGGGATAAATCACACGTCGTCTCCCCCTCCTCTTTTCCTCACTCCTCCTTCCTCTTGTCTTTACTGACATTATCTTTACGGCCTCCTTCCTTTTCTCCTTCTGCTTCTTTGACTCTTGTTTCTAGTCGATTCTGTCCATGCTCACAGAGAGCGAAGCAATCTGATACCTGAGTCTTTAGTGGCTGTAATTGAAAACAGGATCACACAGCCAGTGACTCATTCTCTGCATCACAATTGCTCAAATTGATTTTTGTTTCTCACAGAGGAAACTTTATCCATGCCATCCCATAACTGGAGCCGATGCAGCTTTTAGAAAGTGGGGCTGAGGGGGATTACCTCCTAAACCAGGGATGTATGGCCATGGTGAGCTGGTAACAATCAGATTAAAGCTGTGAAAAGACATTTTATTGTGAAGTTACTGTCACAGAGCTGGGATTTGTTCAGAAGGAAAAGAAGTTTGAATCTGTCGGTCAGAGAAAAACACTGAAGGCGATTCAGGATCTAACGCTTAATCTGACGAGTTATCGTTAGAACCATTTACCGATTTCTTTGCTTCATCAAATGGTGGAAAATATGCATCATGTTTCTCAAAGCTGAAGATTGATCCTAAAATGTCTTTTTTTGTCCACAACCCAAAGATCATCAGTTTACTATTATAGAAGAATAAAGACACCAGGAAATAACCAGAGAACAGAAGCTGGAACCAGAGAATCTGGACATTTATCAGTAAAAATGAATCTAATCGATTAATTGAAAATATTTGGTGATTCATTTATTAGTTAGCAAGTAATCGATTAGTTGAAAAATCCTTGCACCTAGAACCACGTAGAGGAAGACCTAGAACCTTGATGATGAAGACCTAGAACCTAGAACTATGTGGAGGAAGACCTAGAACCACATGGAGGAAGACCCAGAACCACATGGAGGAAGATCCAGAACCACATGGAGGAAGGCCTAGAACCTAGAACCTTGAGGATGAAGACCTAGAACCACGTGGAGGAAGACCTAGAACCATGTGGAGGAAGATCTAGAACCACGTGGAGGACGACCTAGAACCACATGGAGGAAGACCTAGAACCACATGGAGGAAGATCTAGAACCACGTGGAGGACGACCTAGAACCACATGGAGGAAGACCTAGAACCACATGGAGGAAGACCTAGAACCACATGGAGGAAGACCTAGAACCATGTGGAGGAAGACCCAGAACCACATGGAGGAAGACCCAGAACCACATGGAGGAAGACCTAGAACCTTGAGGATGAAGACCTAGAACCACATGGAGGAAGGCCTAGAACCTAGAACCTTGGGGATGAAGACCTAGAAGCACCCAGAGAGCAGCCACAGGAAGCATCCTGAACCTATAGTGAATTTAAAAACCCCAAATCCTTAAAATCTGGTCCCTAATCTGTGTCCAGTCAGTGTTTTAGTTTTTGATTCTTTTTAATATGAAAACTATTGAAGAATCAGTTTGATCCAGGATCTGGTTCACATTCCTTCTTCCAGAGACTGAGGACAACCAGTGTTTCACCATGCTGCCTGTTCTGGTCAATAAGTGGATCACTCCAACCTCTTGGTGTGGCTGGAAAACTACTGAAGCTGTGGGGGTGGGGGTCGTCCTGCATCCTAACGAGCTGGTTTCCCAGATAGAAGCAGCGGGGGTCTTCAAAGCCCGTTAACTGTGGCTGATGAATGCACGCCGCCGGTTAAACTGCACTAACACACAAAGGACCTGGGACCATCACTCTGGGAGAACCCGACTCGACCCAACAACGACATCAATCACGGGGGCCGTAAACCCCTTTCAGTCCCGTGTCATCAATTCCTGTGAACGCCGCGGCGATGTTGGTATAAGAATGTCAAGCCCGGGTTGTTTTCAGAGCAAATAAAAGCAGGAAACGGCTGAAGGACTCGCGGCGAATCGTCGAACATCTGGAGACGCTGAGTGTCCGTCGGGCTCTGCTCGTCCCTGATGTGCTGCCAACGGGCTGCGGACCATAAAGGCTGAAAGACCAGTAAACACAGGTGTCAGCAGACGGTTCGCAGCTCGACCCCCATAAACGCAGAGAGACATCTGACCTCGTGTGAAAGATGTCGGGTCCTGGTGGGTCAGCAGCTGCTGGACATTACTAACAACGGGTTCACGCCATGTCACAGGCTGCAGGAACGTTTGGTTTCTTTATTCTTCTTTAACAGTAAACTGATGATCTTTGGGTTGTGGACAAAAAAAGACGTTTTTGCTTCAATCTGCAGCTTTAGAAACACTGATCAACATTTTACACCATTAATAAACCAAACTACTCATTGTAAGCTCATTCATCTGTCAAACAGTGGTTAAGTTAATGTTTGTTGTGTGTTGGTTCTGGTCCAGGTTTGGATCTGTAAGGGGCCACCAAACCCACTTATTTCTCTTTTTGAAGCCTCACTGATGTGGTTGGTTTGGTAGTACTTGTTGAACCTGAAGAACCGTGGTTGTACCTTCAGTTCGTCTGAGTGGCCCCTGGGGGTCCTGCTGTCTGAGTCTCAGGTGTCTTAACCCCGTCCCCCTTTTGTGTTGAGTCCCTTTCATGATGGTTTTCTGGGATCCGGCCTTGGGTGTTTTTTTCGCCCTAGACCAACGTCTGTTACTGCAGCGATGGATCGACAGGGACCAAAGGTCTGGTGATGTGGCGGGGTCAGAACACGGAACCGACCAACCAGATAAAAGACAGACGAGCATTTGAAGGCAGGAAGGAAGGAGTGATGTCAGAAAGTGACAGCGGGGGGGGGGGGGGGGGCAGTGGAAGAGCTTTGACTGAGATAAGGACGGAGGGGAAAGGGCGAGGTTCAGACAACCAGACCTGGGGATGTGGGAGGTGGAGGCCAGCTGCTGACTGGCTGCTGGAACAGGAACAGGAAGTGGGCTAAGAGCCTCCATAGGTGGGTCTGACACACACACACACACACACACACACACACTCACAGACACTGGAAACCTTCGGTAGGACTCGCTGGTGGTTTTGAGCTCAGGTTGGACTTTCTACGGCTGAGTTTTTCTCCATTAATCAACGTGAGGTCAGTTTGAAGAGTGTGAAGACCTTCTGGGTCCGGGTCCCCTGTCGGGTCCAGGATCCCCACAAGTGGTCCTGAACCAGGAGAACTTAGGGGGGATGGCGTCTGGACCTGATCTCCTCCTGTTAGGACCCTTGGTTCAGGAGGATTCCTGCTAGTTGTGTGTGTGTGTGTGTGTGTGTGTGTGTGTGTGTGTGTGTGTGTGTGTGTGTGTGAGAATACAGATCTTGTTATTTGATCATACGTTATCATAAATAGGAAAGAGTTAGTACATGCACAGTTATTTATATCTATATATGTGTGTTTGTGTGTGTGTGTGTGTGTGTGTGTGTTTCTACAAGTCTATTATTTGATCAAGAAAGTGTGTCTTCAAGGCCATAGCAACCACTGTTTAAATGCTCAGATGTAGTTTTGTGTTTGTGTTTGTGTTTGTGTGTGTGTGTGTGTGTGTGTGTGTGTGTGTGTGTGTGTGTGTGTGTGTGTGTGTGTGTGTGTGTGTGTGTGTGTGTGTGTGTGTGTGTGTGTGTGTGTGTGTGTGTGTGTGTGTGTGTGTGTCAGGTTTGGGCCTCAGCAGTTTTCCAGTCTCACATTAACAGGACAGTAACACTGATCTGTTGCAGCGAGGGGAGAAGGAGGCCGTGTGAGGGGGCAGCTACACACACACACACACACACACACACACATAAATTCTTCTCTCCACTAGAACAGCAGCAGAGCCACATTCAGCCTCTTGTAACTTGTGTTAACTGGTGAAAGTTCATTATCTTATATAACTAAGTAATAAGTAAATGTGAGTTAATTTCTAAATATTTGTGTGTGTGTGTGTGTGCAAGGTTCGACATTAACGGATGCCCGCTTGCCCGGGGCAAGTAAAAATAATAATTTTATTAAGATAGAATTCACGATGAAGATTTGAACAACACAAGCCAAAAAAAATAACGTCTTAGGTGGGGCAAGTAAGAATTTAAATGGGGCAAGTAGATTTAAGTAGTAGATTAGATTAGATAGCTCCTTTATTGTCCCACAGTGGGGAAATTTACAGTGCTACAGCAGCAGTTAGAAAAGTTACAAAAATGTTTTTTGAAAATTTAAAAAGGAAAAGAAAAAATTAAAAAATTAAATTAAAAATTAAATTAAAAGTACTTGCCCGACAGGGCAGGTAGGAAAAAACCTTAACGTCGAACCCTGAGTGTGTGTGTGTTCCAGTTTTGAGGAAAACCGCCTTTGTGTTCTGTCAGATTTTTTTAATCTGACAAAAACCTCACATTCCAAAAAAATTGAACTTTTTGTCTTTTCTGAGAATCTTGAAATCGTTCGTTCCTCCGGTTTGTTCAGCTTCTCGTTAGCTTCTCGTTAGCTTCTCGTTAGCTTCTCTCCATCATGAATTAACTAATGAGCCCCCTCTCTTACCCCCCAGGGTCAGAGGTCATCCTCGGCTACAACACCATGTCTGAGGTGGCGATGCCCGACACGATGGCAGCGGCGTTGCCCCCAGCGACGCTGCTGGGCCCGTACGGCGCTGAGAAGCCCAGTGTCCCCACCGTGGACTTCAGCTACGTGGGAATAGACGCCATCTTGGAGCAGATGAGGAGGAAGGCCATGAAACAAGGGTTCGAGCTCAACATCATGGTAGTAGGTGAGAAATGAAATAATACAATAATACAATGATAAAATACAATAAAATAAAATAATAAAATAAAATTATACAATAAATTAAAATAAAATATTACAAGAAAATATTATAATAAAATAATACAATAATATAATAAATTAATACAATAAATTTAAATAAAATATTACAAGAAAATAAAATAATACAATAAATTTGAATAATACAATAAAAATAAAATATTACAATAAATTTAAATAAAATATTACAAGAAAATATAATCAATTTAAATAAAAGAATATAATAAATTAATACAATAAATTTAAATAAAATAATACAATAATATAATAAAATAAAATAATATAATAAAATACAATAATACAAAAAATAAAATAATACAATACATTCAAATAAAATAATAAAATAAAACGACAATATATTAAAATAAAATAATAAAATAGAATAATACAATAATAAAATAATGATATAATAAAACGAGTCACATATTATTGATACAGGAGGAAAGAGCAGGTTTGTTTGCTTTTGTTCTTTGGTCATTTTGCATTTAATCGTTTTATTATTGGTTCATTATAGTATTTGTTCATTTTAGTATTATTTTAATGAAATTGCAAGACAATAAACAAGGTGACACAGGGTCAAATATTTACAAGAAAATAGAAAATATATTATATTATTTATCCTATAAATAATAATATATTTTCTATCCAGTGTAATAATAAGATAAATTACGTAGGAAAAATACAAATAAAATAATCATATTTGTACTGGATCAGACGAGAGAATAAAAACCTGCTGCACAAATAACACGTTTCACAGCAAATTTACGTAATTTACGATTTTCTCCGAAGACTCAACACGTTTAAACTCAAACCCACAGATTGAAGACTCATTCATCAGCTCTCTGAATGTACATGTACTGATCATGTTGGTTTCTTGTCATTTAAAAGTCGATTTGTTCCATTTATTCAGACAAAAAGCAGGATTTAGTGTTTTGGAGGTAAAAATTTTTGTGTTTTACTTTGACTTTTCACTATTTAACTGGGGCTGCAGCAACAACTATTTAGGTTAATATGTTGATTAATGACATTATTAATCAATAATTGATTAATTTCTGTGCTTTTCTTTAGAGCTGCAACAGTTCACTTTGAAAGAAGAAAATTCTCTTTCCACAATTTTCTAAGATTTAATCAACTATAAGAACATTTTAGTTTTTAGTTTCATAAAAAGTTTGTTATAATTAAGATAAAGATTCTACGTCAGGTTTAAACTGATTTCTGCTGCAGTGATTCATCGATTAACCGATGTAACTTTTAATTTATTGTCATTAAGGGGTAAGCCCCGCCCACTTTGTTACAGTCCAATCAGGTGTGAGCAGGTGATTTAAATCCTCTTGTACCTGTTCAAACATGAAATAATTACTTAGTTCGTGTGTGTGTGTGTCTGATTATTGGTGACTGATTGAATACTTTTAGACCAGAGAACTTTTAACTTTTAACAAACCAGTTTATTAACGTGTTGAATTCAGCCAGAACATGAAGTTAAACACGTCTGGTTTGTCCATAAATCACTGACCTCAGTGTTGATTTAACCTCAAACTGAACCAGGATGTTCACACACACACACACACACACACACACACGCGCTAATGATTCTCACTCATCTGCTTCTATAATAAAGTGAGAACTTATAACATTTATTCCATCAACCACATTCAACAGCCTTGAATAACAAGTGAATAACAAGTAAAAGTCCTGAACTGAAGGTGTTCAGTAAAAGTACAGAAGGTTTATTAGTATTAAATAAACACATGTGAAAGTATTCAATGTTAGATTATAAAATATTAAAGTGTTTAATACGTGTGTGTGTGTGTCTACAGGACAGAGTGGTCTGGGGAAGTCCACCCTGATGAACACGTTGTTTAAATCTAAAGTCAGTCGTAAGTCTGTTCTGGTCACGTCTCAGGAGAAGATCCCAAAAACCATCGAGATCAAGTCCATCAGCCACGGTACGTTTACGTTAAATATATTTATACGCGTTTACGTTAAATATATTTATACTCGTTTAACGTTAAATATATTTATACGCGTTTACGTTAAATATATTTATACACATTTAACGTTAAATATATTTATACACGTTTAACGTTGAATATATTTATACGCGTTTAACGTTGAATATATTTATACGCGTTTAACGTTGAATATATTTATACACGTTAAACGTTAAATATATTTATACTCGTTTAACGTTAAATATATTTATACACATTTAACGTTAAATATATTTATACACGTTTAACGTTGAATATATTTATACGTGTTTAACGTTGATTATATTTATACGCGTTTAACGTTGAATATATTTATACGCGTTTAACGTTAAATATATATTTATACGCGTTTAACGTTAAATATATTTATACGCGTTTAACGTTAAATATATTTATACGCGTTTAACGTTAAATATATTTATACGCGTTTAACGTTGAATATATTTATACGCGTTTAACGTTAAATATATTTATACGCGTTTAACGTTAAATATATTTATACGCGTTTAACGTTAAATATATATTTATACGCGTTTAACGTTAAATATATATTTTTACGCGTTTAACGTTAAATATATATTTTTACGCGTTTAACGTTAAATATATTTATACGCGTTTAACGTTAAATATATTTATACGCGTTTAACGTTAAATATATTTATACGCGTTTAACGTTAAATATATTTATACGCGTTTAACGTTAAATATATTTATACACGTTTTACGTTAAATATATTTATACGCGTTTACGTTAAATATATAATATTATGCGTTTAACGTTAAATATATTTATACGCGTTTAACGTTAAATATATATTTTTACGCGTTTAACGTTAAATATATTTATACGCGTTTAACGTTAAATATATTTTTACGCGTAGATATATTATATATATTTATATACATGTTTACTGAAAAAAAATATATATATATATTTTTTTATATATATATATATATATTTATTTATGTATTTCACCTTAGCTTTTACTTAGAACACAAAGAAAGTCTCCAACATGAAGTGTATATATATATATATATATATAAAGACAGATTTCCCAGCATGCCCTGCAGGAGCTTTCTATATCATAGTCATTAGTTGATGTGATTTTTATTTACACACAAAACACAAATCAATTATGGCTTCAGACTTTCTTTGTGTCAAGTATGTGTGTGTATATGTATATATACATTTAATATTATATAAAGTACCTTTAATATTGTGTGTGTGTGTGTGTGTGTGTGTGTGTGTGTGTGTGTGTGTGTAGACATTGAGGAGAAGGGTGTGAGGATGAAGCTGACCGTCATCGACACTCCAGGCTTCGGGGACCAGATCAACAACGAGAACTGGTGCCTACACTTCCTGTTCACTAATTAATGACGTGAAGAACAGTAATTATTACTGAATCACTTTATTATTGTTAAGTTTCTTCTGTTTGTTCCTCTACGAACTGCAAATAGTGTTTTATTTTGAAAATCAGCTGGTTGATTTGTGCCTTCCTGTGTGGCTCGTTGTGTTCCGTGCTGGTTTGATGCAAACACAAAAACTATAAAATAATAGATTAATGCTACAGATATTTAACGTGTCTGTTAATCTGATTAATCAGCAGATTTCAGTCATTTTTTAATAATAAAATTCTCTGGTTCCAGCTTCTGTTCTCTGTTCTGTAACTTGATGATCTTGGTTGTGATCGACCTTTTACACCATTTAATAACCAACCGATTGATCCAATAATCAATGGATTAATCAGAATAGTTGTTGGTTGCAGCTCTAGAGAAGGGACTTTATTTTTAGTTTTTTAGTTTATTTTCATTCTGAGTTGGTGATTACGATGAGGATATCAGGTTTAATCTGATCTCTGCCTCTAGGTTCCAACAGTTAAAGATTAAATAATTAGTTGCCAACTAATCGTTTCAATAATCAATCGATTAATCAACCATTAGCATAGTTTTAATTGCAAATCTTAATAGTTTTGCCTTGTTTTATAATTGTGTCTTTTAATGTCATATTTTCAATATTTATCTCATATATATATTTTTTTTAATCTTGTATTTTATGTTTTTATGTACTATGGTGTACTGAGGCAGCACCAGTATTATAATAATAATAATAATAATAATAATAATAATTATAATTATTATAATAATAACTATAGTTCCTCCTGTGGTTGCAGCTGGCAGCCCATCATGAAGTTCATCAACGACCAGTACGAGGCCTTCCTGCAGGAGGAGATCAACATCAACAGGAAGAAACGAATCCCCGACTCCAGAGTCCACTGCTGCATCTACTTCATCCCCCCCACGGGGCACTGGTGAGTTCACCGCGCACGGCATGCTGGGAGCACAGCACGGCATGCTGGGAGCTCAGCACGGCATGCTGGGAGCACAGCACGGCATGCTGGGAGCTGATGTCCCAGCACAGCGTAAAATTATAGCTGCAAAAAACCAGAAGAAGCAGCAGCATCGTGTGTTTATAGAATAAAATGTTAAATAAACTACACACACTCATGTTTATCTTAAATATGTGTATTTGCCTCTAAAAACATCCTGTGTTTCAGGATCAATTACAGATACTTTTGGTAGATGAAAAAAGTACTGCATTTAAATATGAATATATAGATTATATACACGTATATAACATAGAAAACGTTTTTAAAAAAATAAAAATGAAAAAGAATATTAAATCTTCTTGTAAAAGTAACTACAATTTATTATGATTATAACAATAAAAAAAGTATGAAGTAGCATCTCATGGAAATACTCAAGTAGAGTACAAGTACTTCAAAACTGTAGTATCGAATCGAATAATAGATGTGAGTCATTTTTTAAGAAGAAAATTTCCAGATTCTCTGGTTCAGCTTCTGTTCTCAGATTATTTCCTGGTTTCTTTATTCTTCTATAATAGTAAACTGATGATCTTTGGGTTGTGGACAAAGAAAAAGGATAACTGTTCTAATCCCAAAAGTTATAAAAACATTAGCTAGAGACTAAAGGATAGAACTGATATATGTAATGAAACGATGTTAACTTTTACATTAATTCTTATTTATATCCTCAATTACTACAATATATAATCCACTAACATGGCAGCCAACTAGGAGGTAGAGCTGGAACAATTAGTTAATTATTAATTGGCCACTATTTTGATGATCGATTAATCACTTTGAACCATTGAAGAAAGAATAATAATAAAATGTCCAGATTCTCTGGTTCCAGCTTCTGTTCTCTGATTATTTCCTGGTTTCTTTATTCTTCTATAATAGTAAACTGATGATCTTTGGGTTGTGGACAAAAAAAGACATTTTAGCTTCAATCTGATAACTAATGGGTAATAATAATCGATTAATAAAAATAGCACATTTGACTTAAAATTAAATCCTGTTATCAACATAGATGTAAAAAAAATAAAAATCTGCCCCCTGTTGGTCATAACATGGGAAAGTGGAAAGTGGGAGATGTAAATTATTGCTGAGTCATGGTTAAATCTCCTTATTTATAATCCCCAGAGTTTCATCAGCTTTCTGCTGTACACAAAGGATGCAGCATTCACACACACACACACACACACACACACACACACACACACACACACACACACACACTCAGCAGCATCCATGTTTCTCGTACAGATTCAAACATCTGGATCTGATCGAGCCCCCACCCCCCAGAGAAGACAGGAGATTCAGGGAGGGGAGGGGGGGTGTGAGGGGGGGGGGGGTGTGTGTGGGACGTGTGTGTGTGTGAGGAGGGTGTGTGTGGAGGGGGTGAACAGTGTCATGTGTCCATCCAGTGATGGATTCATTGTTCACTTTACAGCTTTTACATTTGTGTAACTCAAGTCGAGGGCAGTGAGTCTTTGGAAAATGTTTAAAGCAGCTGTGGATTGTCAGAGCGCACACACACACACACACACACACACACACACACACACACACACACACACACACACACACTGTCAGCCTGGCTTTTCTCAGGCTGTGTGTCACGGCTTCGTCTCTGTTCATGTTTCATGTTGATCCAGCAGCTGCTTCCAGTCGCCTTAAAAAGCCTGAAGCAGGGAGGTGTGTGTGTGTGTGTGTGTGTATATAAGTGTGTGTGTGTGTGTGTGACTGTGTGTGTGTGTGTGTGAATGTGTGTGTGTGACTGTGTGTGTGTGTGTGTGTGTGTGTGTGTGTGTGTGTGTGTGTGTGTGTGTGTGTGACTGTGTGTGTGTGTGACTGTGTGTGTGTGTGTATATATATAAGTGTGTGTGTGTGTGTGTGTGTGTGTGTGTGTGTATATAAGTGTGTGTGTGTGTGTGTGACTGTGTGTGTGACTGTGTGTGTGACTGTGTGTATGTGTGTGACAGTGTGTATGTGTGTATATAAGTGTGTGTGTGTCTGTGTGTGTGTGACTGTGTGTGTGTGTGTGTGAGTGACTGTGAGTGTGTGTGTGTGTGTGACTGTGTGTGTGACTGTGTGTGTTTGTGTGACTGTGTGTGTGTGTGTGTGTGTAAAATAATTGTTGTGAGTGTTTTTTGTCTTTGGGGCTGAACCAGGATTCTCTGTTTAAATCAGCCAGCGAATCAGATTGCTGCTGCAACCATGACTCAGCATTTAATCATTAAAAGACCTCACGTTATATTATATATGTATTATATTATATATATATATATATATATATATATATATATATATATATATATATATATATGATATATTATATATATAATATAATATATATAATATATTATATCAGGTTAAAATAGACCTGAACAATAAAATAAAACAATCCACATCAACGCAAAGACGAAATAGTTCAATATAATGTGTGTGTGTGTGTGCATGCATATATATATGTATATATATATATATATATATATATATATATATATGTGTGTGTGTGGGTGTGGTTTACACACTTGGTGGTTTGTGATGACTCAGCAAAAAACAACAACCTGAACATCTGGACGTTGAAGCTGCTTCAGATCCAGATGTTGAGCTGCTGTTTCAGTCTACTACTACAACTCCCATGAGCCCACAGTGGTGATGTCACCACGCCAGCTTCCTGGGGGGCCTGACTAACCTAATGACCTGCTGTCCCCAGCCTCCGCCCTCTGGACGTGGAGTTCATGCGGCGTCTCAGTAAAGTCGTGAACATCGTTCCCGTCATCGCTAAAGCCGACACGTTGACCCTGGAGGAACGAGACTTCTTCAAGAAGAAGGTGAGCGATGAAAAGTTTATCAGTTTCCTGTTTGATCAGCTTTATTCATTCCACTTATTCTCCTTTTTATTTGGTCTCTTTGTAAAAGTGAATCTTTGCATATCAGGAATCAGATCTAACGACAAATGATTTTAATTCATTTCTGCCACTAAAGTATTGAAAAAGTATTTAAGTATTAAAAGTATTATTCTAGAAGTATTGTAGTGTTTTTACTTTCTTTTTATCTATTTTCTCTCTTTTAACCACTGAATCCACTTTTATAACGTAGGATTTTTACCTTCACTGTGTGTGGTTCTGTTTTTTCCTGTGAATCTGGAAACGAACAAACAGCTTCTCTTCTTCTTCTGTGGTTTCTGTGTTTTTATCAGCGTCGTTTAACAACACAATTAAGTGTGTGTGTGTGTGTGTGTGTGTGTGTGTGTGTGTGTGTGTGTGTGTGTGTGTGTGTGTGTGTGTGTGTGAACACATGGCGATTAACATTTAAACCCAAACTTTTGTATTTGATTAGAAGCAGATTAGTGTTAATGTGACTTTAATCTTCACATTGTGCTCGTTTAGGTTCTAAGTGGATCTGACTAATTAACTGTGTGTGTGTGTGTGTGTGTGTGTGTGTGTGTGCACGTGTGTGTGTGTGTGTGTGTGTGTCAGATCAGGGAAGAGCTGCGAGCCAACGGCATCGACGTTTACCCTCAGAAAGAATTCGACGAGGACGCTGAGGACAGAGCGATCAACGAGAAGAT
>JAYKQN010000078.1:257500-262500 GCA_036785175.1 Eupleurogrammus muticus | reverse complement strand
TGTGTGTGTGTGTGTTAATCTATAAGCTGCAGATAAAGTGGATTAAACTTCAGCAGCTCATAGTTTGATGGATCAAGTCCTTCAACAAACACAGTAATAATGTTAGAGAGGTTTCCTCCACATGGAATTAGATTAGTGTGTGTGTGTGTGTGTGTGTGTGTGTGTGTGTGTGTGTGTGTGTGTGTGTGTGTGTGTGTGTGTGTGTGTGTGTGTGTGTGTTTATTCTTTAATGTGTTGGAGACTCATTTTTTTCATCATATCACAACTCAACATTACGACGATATCTTGGTATATATATATATATATATATATATATTCACTGTGAAGAAATAAGGAAAACTCAGTGAAAAATGAATTTATTATATTTGAATGTATTTATTCAAGTGTTTATTTAGAATTAAAGGAATAACTCTATGAAGTGTTTGCAGCATCTCTGACGTCCTGCTGTGGGATTTTTCCAGGATTTGGGAATCTTGTAAAGAATGAAAGAGGACTCTGACTGATCATAGGAATCAGAGGAAAAGATTCACATACATGACCTTTAGTTTTTAGTCATTTAGATCTTTTTTTTCTTCTTTAGATCACACACACACACACACACACACACACACACACACACACACTCACAGATTCTGCCTCTTCTTTGGTTAATTACTCCTGAATATGAAAAGCTGCTTTTTAATTAGCAGCCGTTGTCACGGCAACTGAGGGAGAAATCTAACGAGGCTGGAATCTGGTTCGATGCTTCTGTGACAGTCACGTGTTCGTTAAGAGCAGAGTTTAATTAATGATAAAGACAACAGCTGAGATGAAATAGACAAAATCACAGTTTGATTTAATGTAGGTGTCACACAGTCAGAGAGGAAAGGGTTAAACAACTATAAATGACATTATTCTAACTAAGACTCAGGTCTGATTTGTTCATGCAGCAACTTTTTAGAAACGAATATATCAGCTTCTTCATATGAACCAACCAACTCTAATTAAAGTGGAGCTGGAACCTCGTTAGCAACCTGATGTTGATACGTTTATATGTCCTGAAATATTATGGTCGTCATCTCTGGATTTACAGGCGTCAATCTGCATTCATGTATCCATCCATTCATTCATTCATTCATTCAGAAAAAGTTTTCACATTATTCGCTGAACTCAACCTAAAAATTTGTTAATTTACCAAAACTCATCTCTGTATAATTTAATTTATCTGCATATATAAAGGTGGTTCCATGTCTGTCTCATTAATGAATTGATCGGCTGGTTTGACTGTGAATGGGGGTGGGCATCGACTGTATAGTTGTGACATCATAAATTCAGACATTTAATCACACAATTTTACAGCACGGGCTCTGAATCCAGGCTGTGTTTATAGATCACCTACACTTCACAATAATAACTTATAGCCTATTTAATTTCATTCAAGTTGACATATTCAGAAATAGGAGAAAACAAGAAAAAATCATGAATGTGAGGAGATGTTCAAGAACATGAGAAAAGTAAAAACATAAATACATGTATAAAAAGACAAATATTAGATAAAGGAATTCAGGAGGTGACGCTCCTCCTCAGCTCCAGACTCCCTGGAGGTCAGAGGTCAGAGGTCACGGCTTCAGACAGACCCGCCCAGACACGACCCCTGACCTCACGCCCTCCACATCAGCTGATCAATAACCAATATGGCCGAAAAACAAAATACTGAAATAAGCAGAAGTATTATTTTTTTTCTTGTAATAAATTAGTTTGTTTTTTTGTTTTTTAAAACTTAGTTCATTAGTCTTATTATATATATATATATATATATATATATATATATATATATATATATATATATATATATATATATATATATATATATATATATACATTTTAATTTTTATCTCATTTTATCTCATTCAGCGGTGGGTAGCACTGTTGCCTCACAGCAAGAAGGTCGCAGGTTCAAGACCGCCTTGGGCCTGGGTCTGGGGCCTTTCTGTGTGGAGTTTGCATGTTCTCCCCGTGTCTGCGTGGGTTTTCACCGGGTACTCCGGTTTCCTCCCACAATACAAAACATGCTCAGGTTAATTGGTAAACTCTAAATTGCCCATAGGTGTGAGTGTGAGAGTGAATGGTGTGTGAATGGTGTGTGTGCCCCACGATTGGCTGGCGACCATCTGGGGTGTATCCCTGCCTCTCGCCTTAACGCGCTGGGATAGGCTCCAGCAGACCCCTGCGACCCTGAAAGGGAATAAGCGGGATAGACAATGGATGGATGGATGGATTTATCTCATTCATGTTTCATGTTTCATTTTATTATCTCATCTTTGTGCTGAAGTCACACCATCTTTAATCTGGATTTTAATCTGATTATAAACATGTTCAGCATTGACTTCATTTCTCTCCTGTGTTGCTGCAGCATCACTTGCTGCTGGATATTTTAAATAAATGCAGTTTATTTTAAGACTTTAACGGACAGATGTAAATGTCTCTGAAACAGAGTTTTTCTGATGAGGCACTTTCCTCTGATCCAACTTTAACTCTGATGATGATGGAGCTAAAACACAAATCAGAAAAACAGAGAAACAAACTAGCAGAAATAAAAACTGATTTAACTGCAACAAATATCTTAATTAGAATTTTCTGTACAATTAGTCCTATATTACATAAAATTATCCAGAATATCGTATTCAACTGTCAGATTATTTAAAGTTTTTGTTTCTTGATTTTTTTATCTAATAATTATCTCATGTAATAATAATACATATTCATAATAAAAATAATATTTGGTACTTTCCGTTCTCACTGGTCAATGTTTGACTCTCCAGCAGGTGGCAGCGCGTGTGTGTGTTTGTGTGTGTGTGTGTGTATGTGTGTGTGTGTGTGTAGTTAATGCTCAGAAACACACACACACACACACACCTGGCCTGAGGCTCATTGATCAGTCTGAGCAGATCAATATGTGGACGTCTCCTCACAAACAAACAACACGACTCCAGTGACTCAGTACTCAGAAGTACAAATACTTAATATAATAATAATAACGTAATGGAGTAATTATTTTATATTTTCACACAATCTGAACTTTTCTTCTCTTTCATTGTTTCAATGACGACAGTCAGGAAGTGATTTTCATTCTGAGCTTTAAATTAACCAATCCAGCTCATTCCACTGGTACAGAGGACAATACGACACAAACACTCTGAATCTACTGATGAAGTGATGACAGCTCATATATATCGGTGATACTGGTTTAAATATTTTAAAGGGACAATACGACACAAACACTCTGAATCTACTGATATTAAACAACATGTTAATGGTTCATATACATTCACATTTTATTACATCACATATTAAAATATTATTAAAATAAGTAAATAATAATTAGTATTAAAAGTGAATCCAGAACTTTTACACTTTTACTTGAGTGAAATGCTTGTATTCTTAAATATTGTTAAATCCTAGTATGTGTACGTATCTATACTATTTAGCTTTACACAATATACTACAAATGAGGACAGAAATCACCAGAATAGGTAAATTTGTATGAAAATGTTAAATTTAATGTTTGTTGACGTGGTATTCCATCAGTAACTACTAAACATTTATAAATGTACAAATAAACAAACTATCATCACAAATACTTTGATTTTATCACTGACCTTTTCACCCTTTACACAAATGTTTACGTCACGTTTGCAGGATTTTATATCTTATATCTGTTCCACTGTCAGATAATAAACATGTTATCATACATGTGAGTGTTTTCCTGATCCACTTTACTGAACTTTGAATACCTCCAGTATTTTAAAGGTTGATGTGAGAAAATTGCAAAGCAAAACATAAAACATGAATATTATGATATATTTGTTGAAAATCATCCTCAGTTGAATATGCAAATTGGTGCATATTTTATGAGTTTGCCTCATTTGCATATTTAAATCGGTTAATTTTAAAACCTGTGCTACAAACAAGTGTTTTTCTCGTGTTAACTTTGACTGTGATGAGTTCATGGTGTTTGTTTTTGATCGACGTGTCATTCTCCACTTAAGCTTCTGTATCACCTGCCTGTCGTTTCCACGGTAACCAGGTGCGACTTTTCTGTCTAATAGAATCTGTTAATCTGCTAGTGATCATCAGGTTTTCTCAGTTTGATCCAATCGATTCTTTTTCGTTTCCTTTTGCCTGTAAATCCTAAACCAGCAGATATTTTCTACAGGAGAAAATCTCACTTCACAGATTTACAGTTGATGAATGAATCATTTTCTCATGTTGTGAAGATGTGTGTGATTCATGTCTATAGTTTATTCACAAAATGTGTGATGAATAACCTTTTTCTGAGTATAAGACATAAGACAGGTGGTACGAGTTGGAGGAAAGACTGGATCAGTGGATCACAGAGCAGAGACCGGATCAGTGGATCACAGAGCAGAGACTGGATCAGTGGATCACAGAGCAAAGACTGGATCAGTGGATCACAGAGCAGAGACTGGATCAGTGGATCACAGAGCAGAGACCGGATCAGTGGATCACAGAGCAGAGACTGGATCAGTGGATCACAGAGCAGAGACTCGATCAGCGGATCACAGACTGGATCAGTGGATCACAGAGCAGAGACTGGATCAGTGGATCACAGAGCAGAGACCGGATCAGTGGATCACAGAGCAGAGACTGGATCAGTGGATCACAGAGCAGAGACTCGATCAGCGGATCACAGACTGGATCAGTGGATCACAGAGCAGAGACTGGATCAGTGGATCACAGAGCAGAGACCGGATCAGTGGATCACAGAGCAGAGACTGGATCAGTGGATCACAGAGCAAAGACTGGATCAGTGGATCACAGAGCACAGACTGGATCAGTGGATCACAGAGCAAAGACTGGATCACAGAGCAGAGACTGGATCAGTGGATCACAGAGCAAAGACTGGATCAGTGGATCACAGAGCAGAGACTGGATCAGTGGATCACAGAGCAGAGACCGGATCAGTGGATCACAGAGCAGAGACTGGATCAGTGGATCAC
>JAYKQN010000078.1:230000-252500 GCA_036785175.1 Eupleurogrammus muticus | reverse complement strand
GGAGGAAGACCCAGAACCACGTGGAGGAAGACTTAGAACCACGTGGAGGAAGACCTAGAACCACGTGGAGGAAGACCTAGAACCACGTGGAGGAAGACCAAGAACCACGTGGAGGAAGACCCAGAACCACGTGGAGGAAGATCCAGAACCACGTGGAGGAAGATCCAGAACAAAGTGGAGGAAGACCCAGAACCACGTGGAGGAAGATCCAGAACCACGTGGAGGAAGATTTAGAACCACGTGGAGGAAGATCCAGAATCACATGGAGGAAGACCCAGAACCACGTGGAGGAAGATCCAGAACAAAGTGGAGGAAGACCCAGAACCACGTGGAGGAAGACTTAGAACCACGTGGAGGAAGACCTAGAACCACGTGGAGGAAGACCTAGAACCACGTGGAGGAAGACAAAGAACCACGTGGAGGAAGACCCAGAACCACGTGGAGGAAGATCCAGAACCACGTGGAGGAAGATCCAGAACAAAGTGGAGGAAGACCCAGAACCACGTGGAGGAAGATCCAGAACCACGTGGAGGAAGATTTAGAACCACGTGGAGGAAGATCCAGAATCACATGGAGGAAGACCCAGAACCACGTGGAGGAAGATCCAGAACAAAGTGGAGGAAGACCCAGAACCACGTGGAGGAAGATCCAGAACCACGTGGAGGAAGACCCAGAACCACGTGGAGGAAGACCCAGAACCACGTGGAGGAAGACCTAGAACCACGTGGAGGAAGACCCAGAACCACGTGGAGGAAGACCCAGAACCACGTGGAGGAAGATTTAGAACCACGTGGAGGAAGATCCAGAATCACATGGAGGAAGACCCAGAACCACGTGGAGGAAGATCCAGAACAAAGTGGAGGAAGACCCAGAACCACGTGGAGGAAGACCCAGAACCACGTGGAGGAAGACCCAGAACCACGTGGAGGAAGACCCAGAACCGCGTGGAGGAAGATTTAGAACCACGTGGAGGAAGATCCAGAACCACATGGAGGAAGACCCAGAACCACGTGGAGGAAGACCTAGAACCACGTGGAGAAGATCCAGAACCACGTGGAGGAAGACCTAGAACCACGTGGAGGAAGATCCAGAACCACGTGGAGGAAGATCCAGAACCACGTGGAGGAAGATCCAGAACCACGTGGAGGATGATCCAGAACCACGTGGAGGAAGACTTAGAACTACGTGGAGGAAGACCTAGAACCACGTGAAGGAAGATCCAGAACCACATGGAGGAAGACCCAGAACCACGTGGAGGAAGATCCAGAATCACGTGGAGGAAGATCCAGAACCACGTGGAGGAAGATCCAGAACCACGTGGAGGAAGACCCAGAACCACGTGGAGGAAGACCTAGAACCACGTGGAGGAAGACCCAGAACCACGTGGAGGAAGACCCAGAACCACGTGGAGGAAGATTTAGAACCACGTGGAGGAAGATCCAGAATCACATGGAGGAAGATCCAGAACCACGTGGAGGAAGATCCAGAACAAAGTGGAGGAAGACCCAGAACCACTTGGAGGAAGATCCAGAACCACGTGGAGGAAGACCCAGAACCACGTGGAGGAAGATTTAGAACCACGTGGAGGAAGACCCAGAACCACGTGGAGGAAGACCTAGAACCACGTGGAGGAAGACCCAGAACCACGTGGAGGAAGATCCAGAACCACATGGAGGAAGATCCAGAACAAAGTGGAGGAAGACCCAAAACCACTTGGAGGAAGATCCAGAACCACGTGGAGGAAGATCCAGAACCACGTGGAGGAAGACCCAGAACCACATGGAGGAAGACCCAGAACCACGTGGAGGAAGATTTAGAACCACGTGGAGGAAGATCCAGAACCACATGGAGGAAGACCCAGAACCACGTGGAGGAAGACCTAGAACCACGTGGAGAAGATCCAGAACCACGTGGAGGAAGACCTAGAACCACGTGGAGGAAGACCCAGAACCACGTGGAGGAAGACCTAGAACCACGTGGAGGAAGACCTAGAACCACGTGGAGAAGACCCAGAACCACGTGGAGGAAGATCCAGAACAAAGTGGAGGAAGACCCAAAACCACTTGGAGGAAGATCCAGAACCACGTGGAGGAAGATCCAGAACCACGTGGAGGAAGACCCAGAACCACGTGGAGGAAGATCCAGAACCACGTGGAGGAAGACCTAGAACCACGTGGAGGAAGACCCAGAACCACGTGGAGGAAGACTTAGAACCACGTGGAGGAAGACCTAGAACCACGTGGAGGAAGACCCAGAACCACGTGGAGGAAGACCTAGAACCACGTGGAGGAAGATCCAGAACAAAGTGGAGGAAGACCCAGAACCACGTGGAAGAAGATCCAGAACCACGTGGAGGAAGATTTAGAACCACGTGGAGGAAGATCCAGAATCACATGGAGGAAGACCCAGAACCACGTGGAGGAAGATCCAGAACAAAGTGGAGGAAGACCCAGAACCACGTGGAGGAAGATCCAGAACCACGTGGAGGAAGACCCAGAACCACGTGGAGGAAGACCCAGAACCACGTGGAGGAAGACCTAGAACCACGTGGAGGAAGACCCAGAACCACGTGGAGGACGACCCAGAACCACGTGGAGGAAGATTTAGAACCACGTGGAGGAAGATCCAGAATCACATGGAGGAAGACCCAGAACCACGTGGAGGATGATCCAGAACCACGTGGAGGAAGACTTAGAACTACGTGGAGGAAGACCTAGAACCACGTGAAGGAAGATCCAGAACCACATGGAGGAAGACCCAGAACCACGTGGAGGAAGATCCAGAATCACCTGGAGGAAGATCGAGAACCACGTGGAGGAAGATCCAGAACCACGTGGAGGAAGACCCAGAACCACGTGGAGGAAGACCCAGAACCACGTGGAGGAAGACCTAGAACCACGTGGAGGAAGACCCAGAACCACGTGGAGGAAGACCCAGAACCACGTGGAGGAAGATTTAGAACCACGTGGAGGAAGATCCAGAATCACATGGAGGAAGATCCAGAACCACGTGGAGGAAGATCCAGAACAAAGTGGAGGAAGACCCAGAACCACTTGGAGGAAGATCCAGAACCACGTGGAGGAAGACCCAGAACCACGTGGAGGAAGATTTAGAACCACGTGGAGGAAGATCCAGAACCACGTGGAGGAAGACCCAGAACCACGTGGAGGAAGACCTAGAACCACGTGAAGGAAGATCCAGAACCACGTGGAGGAAGACCCAGAACCACGTGGAGGAAGATCCAGAATCATGTGGAGGAAGATCCAGAACCACGTGGAGGAAGATCCAGAACCACGTGGAGGAAGACCCAGAACCACGTGGAGGAAGACCCAGAACCACGTGGAGGAAGACCTAGAACCACGTGGAGGAAGACCCAGAACCACGTGGAGGAAGATCCAGAACCACATGGAGGAAGATCCAGAACCACATGGAGGAAGATCCAGAACAAAGTGGAGGAAGACCCAAAACCACTTGGAGGAAGATCCAGAACCACGTGGAGGAAGATCCAGAACCACGTGGAGGAAGACCCAGAACCACGTGGAGGAAGACCCAGAACCACGTGGAGGAAGATTTAGAACCATGTGGAGGAAGATCCAGAACCACATGGAGGAAGACCCAGAACCACGTGGAGGAAGACCTAGAACCACGTGGAGGAAGACCCAGAACCACGTGGAGGAAGACCTAGAACCACGTGGAGGAAGACCTAGAACCACGTGGAGGAAGACCTAGAACCACGTGGAGGAAGATCCAGAACCACATGGAGGAAGATCCAGAACCACGTGGAGGAAGATCTAGAACCACGTGGAGAAGATCCAGAACCACGTGGTTGACCTTTAAAAGGAACTTTAACGTGTGTTTTTTAACATTCATGTTTGGTGAGTGATGGAGGCTTTAGGCCATAATGTTTTTAGTAATTTAACTTCACAGGTTAATAATAATTTAACATAAAGTGCTGTACATGTCATTAAATTTAATCTGCAGAAATAAAGGAAGTTCCAGGATCTTCATCATTAAACATGTGTCATCACTTCATTGTAAATTCTCCACATCTCAGGTTCTAAAAGTCAAAACTGGATGTTGATGAGTTACGTTCAATAAAAAACAGACATTTTCTCTGACTTAATGTTATTATGAAGTTTTTTGTGTTTTTCTGAAAAAGAGTGATGTGATATTTATCATCTCATCCTCCGTCTGTTTCAGTTTATCTGAGATTTAAAGTTAAATTTAAAGACGTTCAGAACAGAACTTGCATTAAAAGGGTTTAATTGTTTAATTAATGGCGCAGCTGATTAACGAAGCTCAGTTACTGCTCATCTATGAAGCGTGATGACGTTTCATTCACTATAAATCTCACTTTATTCCATCAGACATTTAATTGACCTGATAATGCTGTTGTTGAAATAGAACTAACTTCAGAACGACTTCACTGTCTGTGTTTTAAACATCAGACTCAGCTCGTTGTTTTAGTCACTGCTTCTATATCAGAACACAAATCATTTATTTATAGCGTGAACATTCTGATCCACTGGCTTTAAACGCTGAAATGAATCTACAATATTCAGAAGAAGAAGAAAATATCTCGTTTGTCTTTGCTTATTTTGCTCTGTTATTTAATACAAATGTTTGCTGATGATATATCTGTTTATTTCTATAAATTACACCTTCTCTATTTTACATTAAAAAACAACTAAATTATCAAATTAACCCTTGATTTATTTGAGAATCATATTACTTGTTAGTAATATGATCAGTTTTTATAAAACACATAAGCTTTAAAATTTCTAAAAAATAATAGATAAAATAAGAAAATAGTTAATTACTGACATTTTTGTCTTAGAGCAAACATGAAAATTGCTCTAGTTGTTATATTCATTGAATTAAATGTTCAAACTCTAAAATGCCAACTCATCCTGGGTTTAGGGACCGACTCCTGCAGCTCTCTATGAACACAGTGAATGAACCTTGTGATGTCATAAAGTGCCGCTCTAAAGCCAGTAAAAAACCTTTAGCTGAATCACTAGAGAAGCCTCCTGGGGGGTGGGGAGCGTATGAGATTACACTGCGATTGACCCCTCGCCGTGTCCACAGGGATGCGGTTGACATGGCAACGATCTGACCTTTGACCTCTGACCCCTCTGATTGTAACAGGGTTTCTAACTGTGTCTGATCAGCTGCTGCTGACGGCCACAGAGACAGACACACACTTTGATTTGAATCTGTGACATCACAGATAAACGTTTAGTGTAGATCTGTGGATAGAATGGACAATATTTTCTCTGAAATGTTTGAACTGAAACAGTATCAGTAGCACAGCATAGAACTAAAAATACTCCAGTAGAGAACGAGTACCGTACATGTCGGTGCAGTACTCGTGTCAATGTACTCGGTTACTTTCCATACAGGAAATATTTTATCTAACTCTAGACATACATTTTAAGTTGATATTACTTTAATGTTTTAAACTGATTGTCCTCATATATTTTATTTTAGGTCAAATTTAATATAAAGAGATTTCTCCCTTAAATACATTGTATTGAAATGACTTCTCATTTTTGGTACTTAAATAAATGATGTAGATTCAGTCAATGTAATAGATCAACTCCTACATATTGAAGGTAAATCCAATCTAATTAAAACTTTTAGCTGTTTTTCTGTATCTGAAGTATGTTCTGCACACGCACAGAAGATTAACAAGTAAAATTGTAATGTTTTTTTCTAATTACTTTTATTTAAGTTAAATGAGCTTGTTTTAGATTCAGAATAATTTACCCACATTTTGGTGCGATTCATTAACACAATAAAATCTATAAAACAAAACATGTACATTTTGGGTCAGATAGTTTTCCCGCGTTGCATGTACAGCAGCTGCTTTCTTTGTCAGGTCCAACGTCCTCATTTGACCTGAAGCGGCTCGGTAACAGAACAGGATCCTGCAGCTGAAATCCAGCGAGGGAGGAGCAGGAAGCGCCCACAGAACCGATGCTTTACGACGTCGTCAAAGCCTGCGAAACTCTGCAGACGCTGCAGCGGCCCACAGCGAGCGACCAGGGAGCAGCATGGTGAACATTCATCAGGATAATATATAGGATGATTCACAGACAGGAAACACTGCACTGAATGCACAACGTGTGTGTGTGTGTATATATATATATATATATATATATATATATATATGTATATATATATATATATATACATATATATATATATATATATACATACATAAAGAAAGACATGAAAGAAAGAATCTAAACTATTATATCAAAATGTGTTTGTTGTTTGATTATGAGATAAAAATTTTAAAGATACGTAATAAATATCAGCTAAAAAGTCAAACGATATGTTCTTAACTCATAAATGACCAAAACCAAGAGAAAAATCTTAAAAGAAGTTAAATGGATAAAATATTCAGGGTAATTCTGTTTCTCTTTATTTTAGTCAATTTAACCATGTTTACTTTTACATATTAAAAAATATTAACAAACGAGTCAAAATATGAATATGAGAAAATGTGATGCTGAACTTTAATTGACATAAACCAAGAAAATGAAATAAGCTAAATTATGTGTAATGAAATGAGATATATCTATAATTTAGCAAAAACAAGGTATTTTACCTCATTAGAAAACGTTCTATTGTAATGTGAGGCTGCAAAAAATGATCTAGTCCAAACTTGATTAGAATTATCTTAAACTATCTTATCCCATTGGCAGATAATCTGTTTTTTTCAACGTTGTTTCCTAATTTGCTTCATTTTGGATCATTTTTCTTGGAAGGCAGACAGGAAATCAAGAACCAGAACCATGTTGAACCCGGCGATGGCGACGCTGCTGGAGTGTTCGGACCAGCCGTCAGAACGTGTCCGACACAGCGACGTGCTCGGAGAAACGCGTCGTTTATAAAAGCTTTCAGGCGATAGATTATTTATGTCTGACACACAGACTCATCACCATGTGCATGATTAATGTCCCTGCTCCACGCTCCTCTCCTCTTCCACTCCATCATCTCACACTGAATCATTGTGTTTTTCCAGCGTCGCCGTGATGCACGTCTGGATGTGTCCAGATGTGTGTGTGACACCGGTACAGATGTTCGTGTAATAGCGAGCACGCGGCTCCGATCACCTCGCTTTGTGATCGGATTCATGTTTCCTTTCTTGCAGGCGTTTCACCGCGTGATGTTTCCAGATTCATTCTCACTATGGGATGCCACCAGTCTCGTTCAGAGCTGCTTCAGTGTCATCGATGAGATGCAGACGGAGGATTATTTATTCAACCTGATAGAGCCTGTTGAGCACTGACATATTTATCAGCCTGGGAGCAGATCCAAGGCTGTTTATTTCATGTAAAGATTTTCACTTAACTGTGTGTACAGAGAATTACTCATCCTGAAGTGACCTACACTAAGGCCCAAACAGTCATACTCCTATTAGAAATACAGGGGGAAATACAAGGGATTTCTGGAGTTTTTCACCTAAAATGAGTATTTCACCTCAGTTTTTCCTTAAGGACACAAAGAAAGTCTCCAACTATAAGACAGATTTCCCAGCATGCCCTGCCAGGAGCTTTCTATATCATAGTCATTTGTTGATGTGATTTTTATTTACAAATTCTAACGAAACACAAATCAGTTATGGCTTCAGACTTTCTTTGTGTCTATTTAAGTAAAAACTGAAGTGTATACACATATGATTACATTACACAATATATACACACTATTATTGTATTTGGTATTCATCCAAATTCTCTTATTTCTTCGTCTTTTGACATTTTTTTTCACAATTTGGGTCAATTTGATTTGTAAGAAAACCAGACTAAAATTTACGAAAATGTATAGATCAAGTTGACAGTAAAACTGGTAAAATATCTTGTTTTGGATGAAATGAGTCTAATATTGAGTAGAATAATCTTGCATTGAACGTATCATTTTGCTAACTTAAACACCATGTCCTCGTGTACGTGATGTATGGACGTGTCCAGGTGTGTCTGTCCCTGCAATAAACCAGCTTTCAGGTTTAATAAAGAGGTTTTAATGTGTTGCTCAATCATACTGGTGTTTTTAAATGTATTCTAACATATACTCCCCTTCCTTACAACAAGCTAATTTATCACATTTTCAGTAAATATTAAGTAAAATATTAGGTTTTATTAATTGTCTGAAAGTTAAATTTATTTAAGCTTAAGAAACAGAAAATTATCTAAAAGTTTTGATTACCTTTTCAAGTTTCGAGTACCTTTATAATTCATTTTAGTACAAACAAAAAAAAGCAGAGGTAATTCTTTTCAAACGTTTTTATGTAAAAAAATTTCTTGGAAAAATAAATTCTACTCAAAAAAACATTTTTGCATGTAATGATGTTTTTTTACCCATACCCGGTGTATAGAATGAAGCACTAAACATAATAAACAAATAAATATATAGATATATATATATATATATATATACTTAAGCCCAGAATGATTCCTACCCCTGTCAAATACAAGGGATTTCTTTATTCTTTCACTTAAAAATTAGTATTTCACCTCAGTTTTTACTTAAATAGGACACAACAGAAAGTCTGAACCATAATTGGGGAACGGGGAAATTTGCTTGTTACTGCAGCGTACAGAGTAAAGAAAAAGAAAAGGAAATAAAAGATAAAAACACACAACACTATGTACAAATTCGTAGAATTTGTTGATCAGCATACACAGTATGCATTATGGACATAGAATGGAGAGAAAGTACTAATAAATAGCCAGAAAAAAGTATGAATAAGCAAAGCATATATACATCCATACATGCACGTACATACCTACATACATACACATACACACATGTACACATACATAGCTAATGCATACTTAATGACTCTGATATAGAAAGCTCCTGGCAGGGCATGCTTTGTAAGGGCAAATCTGTCTTTATATATATATATATATATATATATATATATATATATATATATATATATATATATATATATATATATATATATACTTTATAGCTGGGAGACTTTCTTTGTGTCCTATTTAAAGAAAAACTGAGGTGAAATACTAATTTTTAAGTGAAAAAATCAAGAAATCTCTTGTATTTGACAGGGGGGTAAATAATTTGTGCTTAATTGTATATGTACTTATACCTTACTTTTGTAACTTTTTGTATTCAGTACTTTCTCTACTCTGGTATTACTACTCTACTTACTTAAGTAAAGTCTTAAATTCTCCCTTAGCTGTAAACTGTAATGGGAGGGGGGAGGGGGGAGGGGAGGGGGGCGCGCGGCTGCAAGCCGGAGCGCGTCAGCGCGGGAAGGGGGAGTGATGGAGGAGCTGCGGTTGTCATAGAAACGCCAGGGGGGAGGAGGGAGGGGGAGGGAGGGGGAGGGGCTAGCAGTGGGAAGTGGGACCAGTTTGTTTTGTTATTGAAGGTCACGTGCCACGGCGGAGGCTCCGCCCCCCTCTCCCTCTCCCCCCTCCCCCCGCCCCCCTCCGTTAGCACCGATTTCAACCGTCTCCTCTCGGCTCCGGTCAGTTACTACAAAATGGCTGCAGAGGCTCCGCCGCCGCCGCCGAGAACCGACTGAACGCTTCACGGTAGGACTACCACTTACCCGCTGCTTTTTATTTTTTATTTTAAGAAGGAATTCCATTCCTCTTTTCGGTTTTATATATGTTTATATCGCCTCCTCGTCGCTTTTTCAGTGAAACGCCGCCGTTCGGCAGCGGCTCCGCGGGCGAAAAATATGTGGAGTTCAGCCCACTTTGACATCAGTGTTGTCGTCGATGCGAGGCGCTTTAACGGCGCTTTAACGGCGCTTTATCGGCGCTTTATCGGCGCTTTATCGGCGCTTTAACGGCGCTTTATCGGCGCTTTATCGCACACGGTCCGCTAGCATCACCTCGGAGGGAGGATTCCTGGATGCGTATTAAAACGCTGGTACCGGGGGGCAGCCCGTGTTACCGCCGAGTTGTTGCTGTTAGCTTGTTTTGGTTGGACGGTTAAAAAAACGGCTGAAACACTCCGATAAATTTAGGAGAAAACGAGTCGGTTCTTGTGGAAATATTAGTTAAAACAAGCTAATAACACATGAAGGCGCTGATTAACGGTGTATTTGCGGTGTATTTGCGGCAGCACGCTGCGGTGCAGCCTGGTTCACGCATGCATCAGCTGACTGGCTGTAAACGCATTAAAACCCGACTGGACGGGCTCCTTGATGGAGCTTTGTTGTCATTGCTGTTTAACCTTGGGACGTTTTTTACTGTCATGTTCGTTGTTATTTTTTATTATTATTTATTGTGGTTGCGTGCAGCGGTGTAAACACAGAGATGTGATGCTTTTCCACAGGGATTGTTTCCTTCCCCCTTCCTTCGCCATGAAAACACTGCTGCAGCTTGGCATCCTGCAGTGACTCACACACACACACACACACACACACACACACACTGAACACACACATGCACATGCGTGTGCAGGCCGGGGATGCCTGCACCCTGCAGACTGACGTAAACCACCAGACCCGCTGCTTTTTTTTGCACTAATCTGAGCCTTTAATTTGGGTCTTGAAGCTTGGCAAGGGATGAAGAGATGGTGGCCATAAAGGGATGAAGGGGGAGGGGGGGAAAGGTTTGGGGGGGGTCTTTTCTGTCCTGTGTCCCTTGCTGCCGGGTCAGGGGGCCCAAACCTCCTGAAAGAGCCAGTGTGTATTCACAGAGAGGCGCCGAAGGGGGCTTGATAACAAAAACAGGCCACTAAATACTCTGATTACTATACGGCTTAGGTCACAGCTTCACTTCAGACGCTGAGGGGGGGTGAGGGGGGGCGTCCTGCCAAATCCTGTCATTCAGCTTTTTTTTTGGCGGCTTGTTTCAGCGCCGGCCGTCGGATGCTGAGCTGGAATCCTCTGTGGAAATGATGAGTTTGCATCCTGCGAGAGGAGGAGAAAAAAAGAAAAAGCAGTTTATGCTGCTGTCAAAGAATTTATGTTTTTTTTGCTTTTTTGCTCTTGAGGTTTTTAACAAATGTAAAAAAAAGACTTGCGCCGTTCATCCTTGACATTTATGACATTGTTCTATAAATATGAGGCTCAGGGAAAAATCATGTTTGGTAAGATGAGAAAAGTCTAAACCTTTTAAAAATACAGTTTTAAGAAGCATTCATCACGTCTGAAAATCTACGTTTTGAGTTCAGTGTTCTGTTTTTGTAAGAACTATCTAGTAGCTTTTAGGGATACATCACATGACAGGTTTGGCATTGTCCTGTATTCTTATCTCTTGCATGCATAAATTAAAAATATAAATTACAAGCACATGCTATCAACTAGTTTTATTTCTAGGTGGATTTGACATTTTGTGTCAAAAAAGAGCAAAAAACCAAACCAACATTAAAACAAATGTACATTTACTACTACGTTTACTACTGGCAAAGAGTTTTTTCTACATTTGAGGTTTTAATTAATAAAAATAAGACTTTTTGCATTTATTCTGCAGGAAGTTGCTTTATTTTTGTTTGTTTTAACCACTGAGAGCAGACACCTGGATACAGTTAATTACTTTAGTTAAATACTGTCATTAGAACTACAGCCAATGACGAGTTGCCTGGTTCATAAAATGTACTTTTTTACTCTAAATTGTGCTTTTTAATCATAATTATAATTCAGTAACTTCATCACTATCTGCATATACTTAAGCACACCAGATTTATTCTAAAGTCCTTGTAGTGTTATGTATTATTTAATAGGACGTTATTGAGCATTAATAAGACTAGCTGTGTTCGTATAGAATTATAAACATAGTTATTGTTATATTATGAGACATAAGGATGCAACTAATGCTATTCTGATGATTTATTGATCATGGAACCATTAATTGAGAACTTTAGTTCATTAAATGGTCAAAGCTGCAGATTGAACCTAAATGCCCTTTTTTACAGTTCACAATCAAATGATTATAAGTTTACTATTATAAAAGATTAAGGAGAGAATTTTGACTTTTTTAATGACTCATTACCAAAATAGTTAAAAATAATTATGTTAATGGTTGGTAACTAATCGATTAATTGACCAAAAATTGCAGCTCTGTCATCAAAAAATACTAAAAATAGGAAGTAAAACCCTCACTTGTAAATATTACTCAAATAAAAGAAGTACTTTGTACTAACCCTAACCAAGTTTGAGATTACTTTTTGTAGATTAATAATGAAATGACTTAATCATGTGCAATTTTATAGAATATTAAAGTCTATTCATTCATTACTTTCCACTACTGCCCCTCTCAGTTTCCCATATTAAACAAATATTAATTCTCAGTAACAGGTTGTCATTCTGTGCAGTGTTTTTTTTTTTTTTTATATACTAATCGTGTTCTCCACTGTATAAAACTCAGCTTAGAGTTCCATGTTCTTTCTCTTACTTGATTTATTAAGACAGAATGTGGAAACAGTGAGGAGCATGATCATTACTGTAGTTTAATAAGACGTTAGTCTGATGTGTTAACCAGTAAATCCTGGTCCTGGTTCT
The DNA here is from genome assembly GCA_036785175.1 of Eupleurogrammus muticus. Classification (NCBI taxonomy): domain Eukaryota; kingdom Metazoa; phylum Chordata; class Actinopteri; order Scombriformes; family Trichiuridae; genus Eupleurogrammus; species Eupleurogrammus muticus. Next base: position 240,007 of record JAYKQN010000078.1, on the reverse strand, counting down.
GGTTCTGGATCTGGACCTCAGGCCTGACTCCAGCACCCAGGCTGTTGGAGCCCGTCCACGCTGGTTATTTTTGGGCCTGTTGGCGGTTGCCAGAAGTTTCTGTTTCTGTTACCCGGGTCAGAACCAGGTTTAACAGGACCAGGCTGCAGCTCCTTATTCATGGCATTTTTTTTTGCAATTCACTTTTTTATTGATTTTTCACAAACACCAGAATTTGGACATTTCAGACACAGACCTTTTCAGATTTAATTTTCCGTCCAATGGCTGCAGGTGTGAACGTGACCACGCTGGGATCAGCCTCGAGTCCTCTGAGGGTTCAATCCTCTTTGTGCAGCAGGAACTGCTCAGCCAGCACTTCTTAAACACCTTTGCACATATTCAGTCGTGGTAGTTGTGGTATTTGTCACAGAGGTTATTTGTGCATTTTATAAAGACTGCGATATTGGACGTTTTTTTCCTGTCAGGTTTCCAGGTTCTAGTCATGTGACCTGCAGCCGTGCTCATGTTGTGCTTGCAGCGACGGCATTCCTGGCTGCGTGCCCGGCGGCTGCCGTCTACCCCCCCCAACACACACGTCTCTCACACTCCTGCATTCAAATTAGCCCCCCCCCATCTTGCTGCTGTAATGTGGGGCAGCACAACCAGCGTCTCTGATCTTCTTCCACCTGCTTCTGTGTTTTCTCGCTGTTTCAAACGCTGCTTTCCTTTTGTCGGCGGGGCGGGTGTCTGGGCTTTAAAGTGTGTGTGTGTGTGTGTGTGTGTGTGTGTCTCTAATCCCGTTGTTCTGACAGGACGCTGTAATTCCTCTGAGCTCCTTGACCCGCGTCCTTCACGCCGCCCCCCCCTGTGCTGATGTGAAGTCAGTATCAGACCAGGAGTGTGTTGGTGTGTTAGCCTGCTGATCAATGGGCTTCAGTAATGGAACCAGAGAATTTGGACCGTTTCTTCTAAAAGGACTTAAAACCATTAATTTAATGAATGAATATCAAAATTGTTGTGTTTTAAGAAAACTTTATTTAAAAAAAAAAGGTAGTGAAATCCTCCACATACATGACAGTACATTTCTGTTATTCTATTTATTGTCATGTTCAACTTCCTCTTCTTTTCCCATTAAAAAATGAAGCAGAGAAAGTGGTGTTGTTGTTCTACAAACTGTAGAAACCATTAAGGACAACTTGTGATTTGTGATTTTAGGCTGAAAAGAAAGATAATTCCAGACATTTCAGCTCAATATTGGACTAAATAACAAGTTTTCACCCGATAGGATTGAATGTTTTGCAGAGTGGGTCACGTCTGTCCTAGTTGTAGTTATATTATGAGACATAAGGCTGCAAGTAATGCTATGTTGCTATGTGTTATTGATTATGGGATCCAATAATTGAGTAGTTTGGGTCATAAAATGGTGTAAAATCTCAAACAAAGCTGCAGATTTAACATAAAGGATCAATATTTCATAACCAAATGATTATGAAGTTTATTATTATAAAATATTAAGGAGAGAATTTGGACTTTTTTTTTAAGTGACTCAAACAAATGAATCATTATCAAAATAGTTAATTAATTTATAGTTATTATAGTTATTAATTAGGGCGACACGGTGGTGCGGTGGGTAGCACTGTTGCCTCACAGCAAGAAGGTCGCAGGTTCAAGACCGCCTTGGGCCTGGGTCTGGGACCTTTCTGTGTGGAGTTTGCATGTTCTCCCCGTGTCTGCGTGGGTTTTCCCCGGGTACTCCGGTTTCCTCCCACAATACAAAAACATGCTCAGGTTAATTGGCAAATCTAAATTGCCCATAGGTGTGAGTGTGAGAGTGAATGGTGTGTGAATGGTGTGTGTGCCCCACGATTGGCTGGCGACCATCTGGGGTGTATCCCTGCCTCTCGCCTTAACGCGCTGGGATAGGCTCCAGCAGACCCCTGCGACCCCGAAAGGGAATAAGCGGGATAGACAATGGATGGATGGATGGATAGTTATTAATTAATAATGTTGTCAGGGCAGACCAAACATTGCAGCTCTGTTATCCAAAAAAAATACTTAATAAGAAGTAAAAGTACTTTTTACTAACCCTAACCCAGTTTGAGATATTGTTTGTGGATTAATAATAAAAAAACATGTGCATGTGTGTAATCATGTGCAGTTCATTAGAAAATTAGAGTCTGTTCATTCATTACTGTCCACTGCTGCAGCTCAGTTTTCTGTATTAAACCAACATTAATTCTCAGGAACAGGTTGTCAGGGCAGATGTTTGGACATGAAGAGACGTCTCTTCTCCTGAAAGCAGCAGCAGCTATATTTAGAGCGGCAGCCTCGACCCGCGGGTCCATATCCAGCCTCCCGCAGTAAACATAAGCTTTTATGATGCCAGGCCGTCCATAGGTGTTTGACAGGCTGTGTGTTTTTTTTTTTTTATCAAGGCAGATTCCAACAACCTAATCTCAGCTCCAGGAGTCAGGAAACAAACCAGGTCTGAAGATGCAGGGATTCTCCGCCTCCTCGCTGACCTTTGACCCTCAGGCCTGCAGGACTCGCCGAGTTCATTTTTGCAGACGGCGAAGGCATCTGCTGCCGACTAAAAATACATTTCTGCTGTTTAGCTGCATAGATGTAGAGCTGCAACGATTAGTCGATTAATCGATTAGTTGCCTACATATATATACATTTTTCTCTTAAAAGAAGGACAAATTGAAGATTATGAGATGTTAAAATTAAATTTTATAATAATAATAGAAATATGAGGCTAAAAAGATGATGTTATGATTAAAAGTCAAAACTACTAATCTTGTTTTGTCAAAACAATGAGAAAAATATTCTGTAAATGGAATAAGTTCACTCAGGCAAATTCTACTCAATTAGAGCTCTAACAATAACTATTATTGATTAGTTTCCAACTATTACATTAGTCTGCTGGGTTGTCAAAGACATTTTAGGGTGAAACAATGATTTACTAATATAGAAAAATAACCAGACTTAAGAAGCTGGAACCCGAGAATGTGAGATTTAAAGTCACTCTGATATGTTATTAAAATAGTTGGCCAATAAAATGGTTAATAAACGTATAGTTGCAGCTCCACTGGTCTGGTCAGAGTCAGTCACTCAGGACGTTGTTGGCTTTCCTCAGACCAGATCTTCTTGTTTCTCGTCTTTTCAGTCGCAGGTTTTTCTGTTGATGGGACGTTTCAGGCCTTTCACCCCGTGAGGCTAGGACTCACTTCTGTTTATATATATATATATATATATATATATATATGTGTGTGTATATTATCAGGACCCAACATTCATTTAATTCTTTTCAATATTTAATGATTCAAGATGCACCTGCAACTTAAGTTAAATTTAGGGATGGAAAATACAACCAATAAATGCAAATACAGGAAAAATGAATAAATATATAGGTAGCTATCAATGAATTAGGATCAATGTAGACATATGTAGGTGCAGCCTAGTGATTTTATTTAAGACTTTCCTATTTCTTTGCTGTTTTATTCAATATTTGAAAGGAAATGTGTTTTGTCTATTTTCATATTTATGGGAAACAGAAGGAACACGTGTTTAGTTTATTCTTTGACCTGCTGGAAGCTCATTTGTCTAATTGGAAACCTTCTATCTCATCTTTCCTCTTGTTTTTTTAATCTTTTTTTTCCATTTCCATTATTGGATCGCTGCAACCCGGCAGATTTCAGCCGAGCGTTCGGGGCGATGCCCGTCTCCACCTGGGGGGCTTGTTGCCAGGCGATGGAACAAAACGCCGTCACCTGCAGCATCAGGCTCAGCGGAAAAGACGGTTCCACCTACAGTTTCACGTTTAAGCTTAGGGAACATGGTGGTGGTGGTGTGTGTGTTAGTTCCTGTCTGTAAAACACAGTTATTGACTTGTTTTTTGTGGGTAAATAATATTCCGGACGTGGTTCGAGCTCCGAGCTGCTGGTGGGCGGTTTTCAGATGTCGTGAACACTTTCCCTCTCATGACCGAACAACAGGTCGATGATGTGCATAAAGCGGCAAACATCGATCCCACCGTACGGCCACGGCTGAATAAATGTAAATCTGTGCTGCAGGTGCTCTGTTTTTCTGATGATAAAACCATGTCTCTCTCTTTCTCTTTTATTCTATTCAAGCTGTGAGAAGAAGCAAAATATACGAGAAGAGAACCATTTGATGGAAGATAAGAAAAAGAAAAAGCAAGAAGAGAAGAAAAAGAAAGAAGCTGCTCAGAAAAAGGTAAACCACAACTGTTTTACACACCGTTTAATTCAGGCTTCAGTTGCCTTAATAACAAAGGTGAGATACTGGAAGTCCAACTTTAACTCTGGTTCCTGTCGTCAGACGGTGCTTTCACTTCCTTTTTATCAGCCAATCGTAAACAAAGCTGCTGTGTAACACCATCTGCACTAAAATAAGAGGCTTATCCCCTCAGTAAATATCTTGTCCCCCTAGTTTTGCATTGTTTTGACACAAGTGTCTGTTAACAATCGACAGAAAAGGGAAGTTTTGTTCCATAAAGCTGGTAAAATCTTGCTTCAAAGCAGTTATGTTGGAAGCGTTTGGTCGCACTGAGCCTGACAGCTGCCGGCTGTGCAAAACAAAACTTTTTTGGAGTTACAAACATAAAACAGCATTTTGTCTGGCAGCTTTGGTTTATACTTAGACATTTTCTTCTTAAAAGTGACACTAATCTATCTAATCAATTATCAAAATAGTTGACAATTAATCAAGTAATTGTTGCAGCTCTACAAGGGTCAACGTTATGAAAAAACACCAAAACATTCAGAAAATTTGACAGAAGTTGGTGGAAATTAATGTTAATAAAGAATATTTAATGGAAGTTGTTGAATGTATTGATTATTGAAACAATCAATTAATTAGGTTCATAAAATGGTGTAAAACAGTCTGACATTTGATTTTTTTTGACAATTCATTATTTAATTGAAAATAAAAAAATAACCTTCTCATTGTATGAGAGGAACATCCATGTTTTTTTCCTCTTTTCTTCCTCTCCTGCTTCAAACCTGATGAAATTTTTAAAACTTTTTACTCGACGAGCGAAACGAGCCAGAACATTTTGTTGTTTGTGAGTTTGATAGTCAATAAAAAATCTGGTTTATAATTCTCATATATAGGTGGAGAAGATGATTACTGATCACAAGTTACTGTTTATTCTGATGATGTGGATATTGATGATATATATTGAGGTTTTTCTAATGTGATAAATGAATAAAACTCAGTTTATTATATATTTTCCTTCTCTGTTTTTCAGGCCACAGAACAGATAACCAAAGGTGAGTCATGGCTTCTGTTTAAAATCATCAGGTTGTGATGTTTTCAGACTGATTTTCTAACTGTTCGTGTTTCCTCTTCATTTTATAGAATAACTTAGTTGTGCCTTTTTTGTGCTCACTAATGCACAATTTGGATGTAAAGCCTCATCTTTTATTCCAGTAAAACAGCTTTTTTTATTAAAAACGTGAAGAGCAGGCAGGTGCAAACAGAACAGGAAGCGTCTGGTTCAGGATAATAAGGAGCGTAGGGACGCTGCTGAGGATCCTCACTGACCAGGTTACAGACAAAAACTGAGAAAAGTCCGCTGTCCTTTACCTTCTGTAGGTTTTTACCCCGGCGTATTTCAGCCATTATAAGCCTTGATTTACCTTAACTCACACATAGGGCTGCAACTATTAGTCAATCAATTGATGAGTTACCAGCTTTGCCAACATTAATTTACCCATCACTGTCTCGATAATCAAAACTTCTGCTTCCAGCTTGTCAAATTAAATTCACTGGTGAGTTTAGTGTCTATAAGGACAAACACCATCCAGAATCATAATGAAAAATAACATAGTGAAAGTGAACATGTATCATTATTATTAGTAAGTTTTCTAAATTAACTAATTTAAATATGCAGATGAGGGGAACCCCATTAAATATGCACTCATTTGCATATACTATTAGTTTTCTTGTTTCATTTTCATCTTCATTTTATGAAGGGATTTGTCAAAAACAACAAAAATGTCTATATTATGTGCTATTTTTATGCATAATACACACTAACATGTCACATAACATCTAAACACTATAGATTTAAAAAAAAGGCATCAGAAAACTCTGGATTTCAAAATAAACCATCATATTAAATTCTGGTGATCTGCCTCCAAAATGATTTGATGTAAACGGTCAAAAAGTTGATAATGAATGAAATGTGCTGGAATATAAAGATGAAGTAAAGGTATTCCTAATAGTTTGCAGTTTATTTGTATGGTTTAGGGAAGTATAGCAGTTATTGGTGCAATATCCAATATCAAAAATACTGAAAATTAAGATTTTTTCTGCAGAAAAGCCGTTTTTTGCAGCAGAGAGCAGGCAGCTAATTAGAAGCTGGCGTCTTCTTCTGGTTTGTTGGACGTTGGTGCTTCGATCAGTAAAAAGCAGGCGTTGACTCGTGTAAGCGTGACCTCTGCCGTCGGGGGTCAACACCCCGTCTCGCTCCCTGAAGGATGAGTTAATGAGACTGTGATGTCACAGAGGTGCACCCCCCCACCCCCCTTTATTCCTGCTGTCTGAGTCATCCTCACAGTTTGCCTCGCTTCCGTTGACCCATGTACCATCCTCAAACCAGCCTGTGATACACACAGTTATTTTCTTTGCCGCTGCCGTGGCCTTGATTTTTACTTTTTTACGGTGATCATCACCCACGCAAACGCCGTGTTCAGGTTCTCTGTGTGTTGTGAACTGTTGTGTTGTGAATTCAGACTGTGTTTCCCATCACTATAAGATCTAGACACAGTTTCCAGAGATGTGAAAGTGCATTTATATAAAGACTTGAGATAAAATATTTAGTTATATAACTATAAATCAATCCTGTTCTGAATTTATTATGATTACAAAAAAGGAATCCTAAAACTAAAGATACTGTCCCTGCTTAATCACAAATCGCTCTTCAAATCACTAGAAAATAATTAATATTTTGTTTATCTATTTGATCACTCACAAATAGAGCTGCAAAGATCAGTGGATTAAATGAGTTGCCAGCTATTACATTAATCTAATTTTCTAAGAGGAAAATCTCTTGCATGAAGTCAGAGGTTTAAATGAGACATAAATCTGTTTATCATCTGCAAACCTGAGGAGTTGGGATAATACTGGGCCGAGGTTAGAGCCTTGTTGGACACCACAGGTGAGATAAATAAATAAATGATCTTATATGAGAATTGGAACGTGGCAGTCAAAAAGACATTTTAGGTTGAATCTATAGCTTTGGGGAATATTTAATTTTTAATATTTAATTTAATTTTACACCATTTAACAAACAACTAACTGACTCAAAAATAGAAGAGTCAATGTGGATGCAGATTCAGTTTAGCGACTCTAGAAAATATTTACCTAAGATAAAAACATCTATTATTTTGAATTGATTCTTAGTTTAAAAAAAAAAAATAAAAATCGTATATTATATTACACAAATATTAACTATAAACCCTTTTTTACCTCATTTGTCATGTGATTATTATTTAACTCGCAAAAATTGGATTAATTACTTGTTACTACATTCTATATATATATATATATATATATATATATATATTGCATTATTATTACACAATTGATTTTTATTATATATTTTATGCTAATTAAGACAAATGGCTAATTAACTATTTATTAAAAGAAAAATAATCATAAAAACAACAAATGCTCAAAATTCCTGATGTTAATGATAAATTGACTAATCAGCTGAGCTGTGTGGTGTTAATGGAGGGGACACAGGGAGCTAATTAGGAGAACAAGGCGAGCGCGGAGGCTGAACAAACAGGCGTCCACACACCTGAGATTTACCATAGAAACACGACACGACTCCTGCTTCAAACAGAACCTGGAACAATAACCTATAAATACATTAAACTCCCTGATGACAGTTATGTTTTGCATGTTTTTTTTGTCTTAAAATAGAACAAATAAACATAATTGATCACTTTAACTAAAAGTACATTGTATTAACAGTAATTGTGTACTAACATTGTAACATTATAGCAATGTAGTAACATCTTAATAACTATGTAACACAACAATCTAGTAACATCATAACATAACAGTGATAACAATCTAACATCATATTAACATATATTGTAATAACATCATATGTTAATACATCATTACAACAATGTATGAAAAGAACATCATTGTCTTAAAAATATAACATTGCAATAACAATTGACATTGTGTGGAAATGACTATCAAAGTGCATTTCTATTACTATAGTGCTCTCACAAGCCTATTTGCTAATGATGGTACTAAAATTAATATTTTAAATGTGTATCTGTCAAATTGATGAATTTGAAAACACAACTAGGTTATTATACAAACAAGATGCCAGGCCAAAGAAAAACAATTACAGAAATAGTTCAGCCTTTTTCTAACGTTGAAAATGATTTAATAAACATTCAGGTGTAGAAATTCTGAAAAAAATAATGATAATAAATATATAATTTTATAAATATAAGATTTACTTTTGCGACCTGCATAGTGGCTGATTCTTATTAGAGCTGCAAGGATTAGTTGATTAATCATATTAGTTTACAACTATCACATTTATCACCAACTATTTTGATAATTTATTAATTGAATTGAGTCATTTTTTAATTCTAAAATGTCCAGATTCTCTGGTTCAGCTTCTGTTCTCTGATTATTTCCTGGTTTCTTTATTCTTCTATAATAGTAAACTGATGATCTTTGGGTTGTGGACAAAAAAAGACATTTTAGGTTCAATCTGCAGCTTTGACAAACACTGATCAACATTTTACACCATTTGATCAACATTTAGTAGTTGTTACTTGCACTTACTATAAAATGGTTTTGTTGCCGTATGGAAATGTCATTCCATAGAGAATTAACAATATCGCTGACCAAAATATGCACAAGAAAACTGCATAAAAAGTGAATAATGCTGCATAATAGTGGTGAACGGTGAAGGTGAAGTGCTGGAATCCTGGGTACGGGGAGCTGGAACCAGACGGAGCCATGTGAAACTGAGAATGCCTCCAGTTTCCTGTTTGCCGGCAGCTGAGGGGGCCCTTTGTAGGATATTTCTGCTGGCGACACACACCTCACACACTCGCATAAATACACCGATGCTGGATTTCTGACTTAAAGGGGCTCTATTGTGCAGCTTTTCTTAGCTTAATATATCAACAATCACAGTCGATTTATGCACATTGACGTGTGTTTAAGGACTAAAACAGTGGCGTCTTTTATGGTTTAAGGCAGGAACTCTTCCTCCTGGGGGGTCAAGGGGTTAGGGTTAGAAATATTGTAAAATTGTAAATTTAAAATGCAATCAATAATCACTATTGATAATATCATCTTCAGATTGATGTGATGTATTTATGGTTTAAGAACCAAAAATCTGAAATTGAGGAAAACTTGGACCAAAAAGGCTAAGGGGGTAAAACCTCATTATTATTCACAGTTCTTTCCTTTACTTTTTTGTCTTTTTGTTGTTCAAAGATGTAAATAGGAACCAGATATATGCTGCAGTTAATAGAAAAAACACGTTTACATTAGAGAATCCTGCACGAGGGGAATTAAAATCTACTGATATAAGGCAGAAAATATCATCTCTGATTATTCCTGGTAAACTGATGATCTTTGGGTTGTGGACTGTTGGTCTTTAATGTAATCGATTAATCAACTATCACAATAGTTTTAACTTCAAATCTATTATATTTCATTATTGTGGCTTCTGGTGTCATATCAGTGGTCTTAAACACTGTTTTCGTCCGTGTTGAACAGGATTCTCTGAGGGAGGCTTCTCTGCCTGCGTTAACTACAGCGTTGTATTTATTCTCTTCTAATTAAGTCCTTTAGTCTCCAGTGAGGCTCTGCTCACAGGAGGAAGGAGCTGGGAACCTTCACGTATCCCTGCTTCCTCATGGCGTTCGTCTTTAACTCCTGTTGAAGCGTTTTGACGGCGGCTCTGCAGGTTTTCTCAGAGATGGAACCTGTTTGTGTTGGTACCAGAG